>JAXQQM020057797.1:0-108722 GCA_034641835.2 Pinus albicaulis | reverse complement strand
AACAACTCATCTAGAGGGAGTTTCTCTGCCAGGGCTGATTCTTGTTCTCTTTGTCTTGCCAAGGCCTTCTTCAACCCCGTGGTTCTAGGTCTCCTCCTAGACTGTCCTTCTTCATCCTCACTTTCTCCATAGGTGCCCATGAACTCTTCCAACTTTACCTATGCCCTTTGAGCTTCTTTTTGGGCCTTGATCGCCCTATCCTCATAAATGGAAATTTGTGCTCCTAGCTGCCTGTTTTCCATCTCAAGGGAATCAGTCACAGTCTTGGCCCTATCTAGATTTTCTTGGAGGTCTTCAATGAGGGAATTTTTGTTCTGGATGAGCAATTTTGAGATCCTTGCTTCATTCTCTTCATCACTTTCTATCTGAATGATTTCAAACTCCCTCTCAACCTCATGATCTTCTTCTTCTTCCTTTACCTTTTGTTTGCCTTTTTCTAGTGGCTGAGCTGAGGTGCATGGCATGGTCCCTTGCCTTTTAGAGGAAAAAAACACAAACCTTAGTCCTCTTTGATATGTCAATGGAAGAGGTTTGCCTATGATCTTGTTGGTGTCTTCTTCATAGCTGTGATCCTTACTTCTGTCATCAAACTCTTCATTTTCATCATTAGTATAATCAGTCATCATGTTTTCTACTTCATCATTGTCCTCTTTGTTCTCAACATCATCACCACTCTCAACCTCTTCACTGATTTCTGCATTGTCATTTTGTTCTTCATTAAATTTTCTTACCTCTTCACTGTTGTGATCTTCATTTTCATCGTCATCCTCTTCACTTTTTCCACTGTCTTCATGACTGTCATGACAGTTTTCATGATTGTTTTCCTCCTTGTTGTCCTATTCATTTCCTTCTTCAGTTCTGTTTCGGGATTTAACACCCTAGAGGTTGGTTGGGATTCAACCTCCACAGAGCAGGGGCGTACTACTTACCGTAGACTCACACTATCATGCACAATATAAAAACGAAATCGAGTGTAACAAGAGGTTTACCCGTTGGTCCTACGTTTGAAGTAGATCCACGTGGAGTCCAAACTCCCTGCAACCGTCCTTCCTCCTTAACCTGAAATACAAGAAGAAACCAGCACAAAGGACAAGTTGTACAAGATATTTCTACTCTATATGTTAGTGTGATTCATATAAAACATTAAATAAATCATAATGGATGCTTGTATAACAAATATTCTTCATACATTAAAGCATACACTAACACGTTTATTTCGGGAACAACATGATACTTTTGTATTATAAATAGTACGTACAAAAGTAATCAAGTGGAGAGATCACCTGATCCTTCCAAGGCCTTCGCAGACCGTCGTCCGGATCCGTCCAGCCCTTGCCTCGCTAAGACTCCTTCCAAACAGGTGCATACGAGATAACATATAAAGGGATATGTATCTCAAGGAAACAAGGGTTTCCTGAAATGAACTGGGAAAGTGCAGGAGGCACGGGGAATCAGACTTGGATAGGGAACCAACAGAGTATAATAATAATAATTCTCTCTCCCCTTAGGCCATACATATGAGGTCTTTTTATAGTCCCTCCAAGTAGTTTCAGCAGTTGGAAACAGTTGGCCACGGGCTGGGGTGGTTGAACTACCTGAGTAACCATCAACCCAGCGCGAAATTAGGGATTTTTATATATTTTTTTTAATCATTAAAATGGCATACGCGGAAAAGTCTAGCTGTACTCGCGTATACACGCGGAAAAACACGGGCATAGTCGCGTATGAAGGATTTTCCACTGTTTTTAAGTGAATTTGTCCAAGTCCGTAGGAATGGGTGCCCATAAAGCCATGTAGCAATCATGAATCATGTCAAGGTGAGAAATGATGCTATAACAGATGCCCCCTAATATATGAGGTCAGAAGAGGTACATGATGGCCGAAATGTATTATGCACATAGAAAGAACTTCGCAAGGACAAGAGAGGACTTCACCAGATTTCAGCCTGCCAAAAACCAATGAAAGAAACCAGAGAGTCAACCCATGCTGAGGCGAGCATACCCATGCTCAGTCAAAAATACATCATATATATAGAAAGTACCGAATAGATCCAACATGTATACAAGTATAACTGAACTGAAAATACATAGTGAATCATCTGAGCAGGGCCTGGAAAGACAAGTCTGTATCAATGTCCAAGTATCACATATAGAAAGCTGATCAAAGATAGTGCAACTGGATGTCTGATCAAGTAACTGAATCTCCAAGTACCGGATCATAAGAGGCGGATCAAACGGTACAATCACGCAACTCGGGGATCAACATATAAGATGCTGCTGTGCTGAACCGCAACATATAAGGGTGGACGGCAACACTGGCAGAAACTGAGAGAACTGTCAACAGTGAACCGAGAAATGCTGATGCAACCCAAGGTCTTCACCGATCACTATGGCACAATTCTACACAATGGGAATAAATGAGCCGAAGTCGACCATGTGAGAAATCGTTGGATTACCGGTCAATGATGTATACCGTTAACCAACGCGAGACAACCCACCGATAATGATAATGAGTGTCAAGGTGCCCCAATACAATCTAACAAGTGTGAATGAATGAGTTGAAGTCGAACACTTGAAAGAATCTACCAATCAGGAGGCAATGATGAATCCCCACTGTCGATAGCGAAGAGTCTGCCACTGATGACTGCAAACCCTAAGGTACCGACAAAAAGACTCTAGACCTTATTCCCAGAGCAATGAGTCGGAGTCGATGGGAAAAGATCTGCTGGAAGGAAGGCATTAAGGCATCCCACATCAGTCCAGCGCGAGTGTAACCCGCAGGCCAAGATTTGGAAGGAATCGAACGAAGTAGAGTGATGGAACCAAAAACCGAAGTACGTTTCCGACGTGCACAAGATGAAGCTAGCGCACGGAAGAAACCCTCTGAACCAACCAATAATGAAAGCTGACACAGAGGCGAGAAATCCACCGATAGGGTCAAATGGAAATCCAGGTACTGCACGAATCCCAAGTGTGATAATTTGTGCTGACGTCGAACACAGGGGAAACCACTCAGTCAAAGACCCATGATGATGATCAAATGCTGAGCACGAGGTCACCTATCAATGATGAAAATAGGCCCAAGGTGCGGCTCTAGGCTTGCTCTCAGAGCAATGTGTCGTAGTCGATAAGAGACAAACCCGCCGGCAAGAAGTCAATGGGGACCTTCTCAAACCAGCACGAGCAGAAGATCAAAACATCTGATGTGATAGAACATGATACTGACAAGACCGGGAAGGCCGACTGAATAATGAGTCAAGAGACACCGCAGCACGGCCGACTCAGGCTAGACTTCCCTTGAACAAAAGCACGACTCTGTGATGACCATGGCAGTAAAAAGTGACACTGTATAAGTCTGTCTTGCAGGAGGCAAAACAAACTCTCCATATGATTGGAAGAGATAACCAACCGGGGGAGAACTGACAAGTGAAACATGGTAAAGGCCGAACCTAGGTCAAACTAGAACCATCCCAAATGAAGGAAATATATATAAGTATATGTGCTTTGTTCAAGGGCGACAAAACTGACTCTGTACTGCCATCGAAATAACGAAGATACATCCCGTTCCCGCTCTTTTTGTTATATTTAATTTTTTTGTATTTTTCATAATAAGCCCGAAAAAGAATAAAAGAATGCTATGGTACAATGGATAGAACGAGTATCAAGAAAGCAGATGCACTAGTTCCGGGGTTTGGAACAATCCTATGCTCAATGCAAGGTGGCGAAAACTGGTCAGTGATACTCAGAAGAACGTTCCATCCATGGGTACAAAGGTGTCAAGTCGTGATAGCTAAGTGCATGCAATGGTTAACTTGTACAGAAAGTCAAGGTCAAAAGTTGGCTTAAACATCGAGTCCAAATGAAGCCGGCTAAAGGCCAGAATAAACAAGTAGCCAATATGCAATGCAGTAATACAACTTAACGACACCAGGGAGCCTCTAGGGTAAAAGCCAGAAAAATGATAAGTGATGAAGAAGAAGAATGAAGCTTCAGCACATAAGACATGGCGGGACTAAAGAGGACTCTCGAGCCTACATAAAAAGCAGCATGGGCAACAAGTGATAGCGAGGAACTAACTAGGAAGCCCATGTAAAGGAAGGCTCTACCATCAAGTCATGATTAAAAAATCGGCGAGTGAAATGGGTGTAATACTCATGACCCGATGGGATCGACCCTAAGGCAAGTGATCAGTATGGAGGCTAGAATGCAAGATGCAACGGAAAGTGATTCCCTAACCTATATGCCAGTGAAGATCATATACCTGCCATGAAGAGTCTGAACACATGGGCCAGAAACCGGGAAAAATCTCGAATATGTCAAAATGTACCTGAAATATACCAAACTGGGCACTTCCAAGCAATCAAGTTATACAGCATAAGACAGATCGAAAAAATAAGCACAAGGAAATTTTTGCGAAAATTTTCAATTTTTTAGCCATAAATACACAAATTACCTCTCAATTGGTTCATTATTGCATAGTTGATTTGGAAAAGAGCTCTGGAGCTAAAAACTTGTTTCGTCAAATCAGCAACAACCGACCGTCGGAATTCAGCGAAACTTCAGGTAGGATCCTTATTCATCCCGTTGATTCATTTTGTCCGTTTAAAATTTAAAATTAAGTGGATTTTTACCTGGAAACCCTTATTAAAAAACGCGTATCTGCGCATACGCGGGTTCAAAGACGGAAAGTCGCGTGTATACGCGACTGTGCACAGCGAAACTAGCGTATGCGCAAGTCCGAATTTCAAAAATGAGTTTCTAATGCAAATTTTAATGAATTTTTTCAAGATGACAATTTCATGGAGGGAACGCGAGCATAGTGCAATAGACCAAGAGGTCATGGAAGACCGCGCAGCACAAAATGTCCTCCGAAACTGTGGATTATTCAAATTTTTCAAGATGCCCAATATGAAAAGTAATGTGAGATTGCTTGAAATTCTGGTAAATTATTGGGAACCGGATCAGGATTGTTTCATCATTGATCAAATGCCACTACGCATAGAAGTGGAAGATATATACTTCATCACTGGACTCTCCAGAAGGGGAGACCCAGTGGATCTGCACGGAAGGCCCCTGGGAGGGTTAACCGTGGAGGACTATGTCCAAATCTATTGCATAGAAAATTCCAAGAAAGTTGGCACACAGATTGCAATCAGAGATATCAGGGACTTGCACATAAAGATCCTCCTATTCACCATCGGCAGAGTGGCAGGATTTGCCTCACTGCATCAGGCGTCCAGGACGCACATGAGCATAGCTGTAGAGTGCTTAATTCATGTGTATGATTGGTGCACTGCCCTGCTACTGAACATGAAACAACAACTGACGTCGATTCGCAAAACACATACAAAACACTTTGGCTATGGAACCATTTTGACTACATTCTTCTTCGAGAGAGTTCCAGCCTTGAGACCCAAAGTCATCTCAACTATCAGCAGCCCTCGGGACCCAAGAATTGCCCGTTGGGCAGACATGATGAAGAGACTGGGGGGCAGCGAGGTACCCCGAACTACCTGGGACGATGAGTTCTTCTTATGGTGGAGAGAACATATCATCGCAGTAGATGACTACCCCTATGCCGGGATGGATTTCCGAGGAGATCCAGATCTAGTACTTCCACCCGGTGCAGCATGGGGAGCAGTTGGTAAGTTTTTTTCAAAAATTTTAACTTATATGATTTTTTTTGGATTTTTCAAATATGTATGAAAAATGAAAAACAAACATGTTTTTGGATTGGATTCATAATGACTGACAAATAAAAAAATGATCATGTTTCAGATGTTGGACCAGTGCGTCCTGAGGGCCTAGCACGTCATAAACGCCGCAGAGGTGAAGCAGAGACAGCGGATTCTGACAGGACCCTCCAGGCCGTGCAGAGAAACTTGGAGGGACTAACCCGCCAAATCCCTCTGGCTGCTGTGGAGGACTTGCCAGAAGCCGTCCAGAGACGGGTTGTAGGAGTACCCCGGGACTGGGTTAGACTGTTCCGCCGTGTGGCCACCGCAGTGATGTTCTATAGGAACGCTGGGCAGGGTCCTCAGGAGTAGATAGTTTTTACATATTAGATGACTGTATATTTTTTGAGACTGAACATGATGGGGCATAAGCCCAAGTTTTGTACGGCATTGATGGATCCAAAATTTTGTAAAGTTTTTTGACATACTAATGATATATATACAGCGATATTTGATGTGATGTGATAAATGTATCAAATGTATGATGTTTTTGATGATTAAAATTTTATTGTATTGAATGATTAATATGCCAATCTAAATCTTGATTAGCCAATGAGTCAGCAAACCAATTGTCAGCTCGAGGAATATGAATGAATGTTAAAAATTGGAATGACCTTTGTAACAAACGTACCCTCAAGAACAATCGTAATAAAACTGGATCTCGTACCCGATAAGTGTTGTTCAACTGCGACACCACCAACTGGGAGTCCAAGAAAACTACCAACGAATCAACACCCAAAGATATTGCCTCCGAGAGTAGATGAATGACTGCAGTGTATTATGCTACGTTATTGGAAGCAGGACCAATGCAGACCCCTCTTGATACCAACAGCTGACCGGAAGGATAGTGAAGCACCCAAGCCGCGGAAGCTAAGTTCCGGGTGTGTCTACTAGCACCATCGGCGAAACCATAATGACTCATGACATCAACACAACCTGCCAAAGCAGATCAAAAAACATCACCATCCCATCAAAAATCGAAAATCAAACAGATATGTACAAAACAAAAACTACTATATACAAAGCAAAATGCCAGGCCAAAGCCTAGGCATAATACTTCTTCAGATAGAGCCCATTTCGGGGCTCCGACAACTCATTTCCTTCAAAGTCAACCAAGGTATACGCTCCTTTCTTAAGGACTTTTTTGACGATATAGGGGCCATACCACATCGACTTAAACTTTCCTGCCCCCAAGGCATCTTTTTCTTGGGCATAGACCAAAACAAGGTCACCTTCGGAAAAGACCCTAGGCTTAACCGCCTTATCGTACTGAACTTTGACTCGGTTTTTATGCGCTTCATTCAACGTGGCGGCATCTCGACGCTACTCATCAAGATGTTCCAGATGAAGAAGCCGCTCTGCCAGACTAGAAGTGTCAGGAAGAAGCTCAACAGCTAATTTAAGGGAAGGAATCTCGCATTCAATGGGAAATACGGATTCCACCCCGTGGACTAACTGAAACGGAGTAAAGCCAGTTGCAGTTTTAACTGACGTCCTGTATGCCCAGAGTGCATGATATAGCATAATGTGCCAGTTGGATCTATGTTTATCAATCGTCCGTTGAAGAATTGTCTTCAAGGACTTATTCACGGCTTCCACCTGGCCATTGGCCGGAGGATAATATGGAGATGAATGCTCCTGCCGGAAACCCAATTTAAGAGCCAACTCAGCCATCATACTGTTCTGAAAGTGACTGCCATGGTCAGTGACAATCTCTCGAGGTATACCGAAACGAGCAATGACTTGGTTGAAGAAGAAAAGAGCTGCAGTCTCACCATCGTTCCCAAAAGTAGGCATAGCTTCGACCCACTTCGTAAAGTAGTCTACTGCTACGATAATGTACTGGTGACCTTTTGCCGAAGGCGGGTTACAAGTAGTATAATCCATACCCCACTTTGTAAAGGGTCCGACAGTAACGACTGGAAAAAGCGGAGCTGGATGAGCGCGCATTTTTCGAGTATACACTTGACAAGGATGGCACTTCTTGACCGATTCAATACAATCTTTGAAAATCGAAGGCCAGAAGTAGCCAGCACGCAAAATCTTTTGGGCTGTAGCAAGCCCCGATAAATGACCCCCACAAGCTCCACCGTGAGAATCATTAAGCACAGCCTCAGCTTCTTCGAAAGTTAAGCAGCGTCTTAGGATTGAATCAACCCCTCGACGGTACAAAGCATCACCAATAATCAGATAACTTTTAGCTAAGTGACGCAGCTTACAACGCTCATCTTTCGAAAAGAAGAGGGAAACTTCGCAGTCTGGAGATATACAATGATGTCCCCATACCAAGGATCTTGTGGAGAGATCAGAAACAAGTGTTCGTCCGGAAAGGACTGATCATAGATCATCGCCTCTCCACAAGGCAACTCGGAGATCAATTCCGCAAAAACTAATGACTTCTTGGATTTGGCAGACATGAACTCTAGATCAAATTCCCGTAAAATCACAATCCATCTATTATATTTGCCCCCAATCACTCGCCTGCTGAGGACAAACTGAAATGGATTGGCAGCTGCCAAGACATAAGTTTTGCGAAGAATAATATAATGCCTGAGTCGCTGCACAGCATGAACTGCTGCTAAGGCTAATTTTTCTATCGGGGTGTATCGCAGTTCAGGTCCTACCAGTCCTCGACTAAGGTAGTAAATAACATGCTCAGCCAGAGCATCATCCTCCTGAACCAGAACCATACCAATGGTAGATTCCGCTGTAGCCAGATACAAAAGAAAATCTCTGCTATAATCGGGTGGACTCAGTAAAGGAGCAGAGGTCAATGCCTTTTTCAAGGCATCGAATGAGCGTTGAGCATAGTCGTCCCAAAGAAAAGGGACTCCTTTCTTCAACAGTCTCATATATCCCTTTGTAATCTCAACATAGTTAACGATAAACCTCCGAAGAAAGTTAGACTTCCCTTGGAGACTTTGAATTTGACGGATTGAAGACGGGGGAGGCAACCGAAGTATTGCCTCAACCTTGAAGGGATCTACCCTTATCCCTTCACTAGACACGATAAATCCCAACAGCCGACCGGATGTCACCGCGAAAACGCACTTGTTCGGATTCAAACGAATTTTATAAAAACGACATCTCTCAAATATTTGCCGAGGTGTCCTGGATGATCCATCCTCTTTCGAGAATGAGCAGCTAGATCATCTAAGTATGCCTCGATGATTTTCTTGATGTCGTGGAAGGCGTAAGACATGGCCCGCTGAAAAGTAGCTCCAGCATTTTTCAGACCAAAAGGCATTTTCTTATATGCAAACGTACCCCAGGGACAAATAAATGCGGTCTTATGTTGATCTTCCGGACGGATAGTAATTTGATTATAACCAGAAAAACCGTCCATGAAGGAAAAAATTTCGTTACCGGCACACTCATCAATAATCTGATCAATGAAGGGTGTGGGGTAATTATCTTTAGGACACGCCTTATTCAGGTCTCCGAAATCGATGCACACTCGAATTGTTCCTTGCTTTTTATCAACAGGAACGGGGTTTGAAACCCATTCAGTCAGAGGAACTGGGAAAATGAATCCCGCCTTAAGCAGCTTTTCAACTTCAGCTTTGATAGCTGCCGCCTTCCTAGGATTAACCGGACGAAGTTTTTGCCTGACCGGCTTAGCGTTTTCATACGTCTTGATCTCATGCTGGACAATAGATGGATCTATGCCAGGCATTTCCTCATAAGACCAAGCAAAAACATCCCTATACTCTTTGAAGAGCTCGGTATAGATTTGAACTTCTTCACGGGAACATTCACCTCCAATGAAAACGTTCTCAATAATGTTGGGATTCCTGGAGATGTTCACCGGGATAGTCGGAGAGATCACAGCCATGTTCCCTTCAGCATAAACCTGTGCTGGTGCTAAGGGGCTCAAGACTGGGTGAACAGGTCCAGGAGACTGAGGACTTGGAAAGCTAGCTTCGACTTCGCTCAAGTCAGGTAGGAAGTAAGACCGATGATGCAAGTCATCCCACGGTCTCTCTATACCCGTCATTGCTTCCAGGATGGCCTCTTCAGATGGAAGAGTTGTATCTAGACAATCCTGGGCAGAAGAAGAAGTAAGCGTCCAAGCCGGAGCCACATCACCATCCAACTCTTCCGCCGAAAGAGGAGCTGGATCAGACTCTACAGTGTCAACAACAGACTGATATGCAATCTCAGCTGCAGAAATCGGGAATGCCATTCCACCCACTTGCCCTTCCTCCAAAGTGGCAGTTGGGGAAGGTAAGGTCCAAGGGTCCGAAAAATAATGAGTTCGAAAAAACTCTCTTCGAAGGGGAGCCTTGGAAGATGAAATAGCATTGATAGACACCTTAGGAGGAGGAAGATCAAAAGATCCCATCAGGGCAGAATACATTCCAACTCCCAGATTCTCAATAGGTGCCTTGGTATTGTCCAACTTAGGGACAGATGAGTCAGGAGGCGCATCCAGGTCTACAGGAGGACAGTCCAGTTGATCCACCGTAACTATCCTCCCTTCGTGGGGGAAACATACTATCCGAAATAGTGAAGATGCAATGGCATCCATATCATATATCCAGTTCCTCCCCAACAGAAGGTTGTAGTCCAAGGCCGCATCTACTACCTCAACCTCTATGTTAACGGTTTTGCCCCCAACACAGATGGGCAAAGCCGGGACAATACCATGGGGCCTATGAGAATGGCCATCGAATGCAGTAAGAATAGTGCTAGATGGAACAGCTTTGGGAGATCCTAGTGTCTTCCAACATGTGAGAGACATCACGCAAGTAGTTTTTATCACTGTCTTCATTACTATTTGGTGCATTTTCATCTTCCTTTTCCTCAACCTCTTTACTATCCTCTGTAATGTCCTCATTGTTTTCGTTTTCATCTATGTTGCCTTTAGCTTCTGCATTTTCCTCACTATCATCATCTTTATCAATGTTGGCCTCTTTGTCACTTTTCTCTTCATCACTGCCCTCTTCCTCCTCTATATCATCTTCTGCATCTGCCTCTTCATCATTATCTATATCTTCTTCACTATTTTTCTCACTGCCTTTGTCTTCATAATCTACCTCCACCTCTTCATCATCATCCTCCTCTTCATTGTTTTTCTCACTGCCTTTGTCTTCATAATCTGCCTCTGCCTCTTCATCATCATCCTCCTCTTCATCATCATCAATTTCCTCTTCTTCATCATCCTCTGCCTTTTCATGATATGTTTATTCATCATCATCACCTGCCTCTTCTTAATTGCCATTTTCCTCTTCCTCATCATCTGCCTCTTCATCATTTGTCTCTTCTTCCTCATCATCATTTTCTTCCTTTTCATTATCATTCCCTTCTTGATTTGATGCTTTAGGAGAAGGTGAGGGAGGGAGGTTCTCTTGAGGAGAGGATTCATGTGTGGATGAGGAGTCATGGTCAGTGGGGGATGATGGAGGAGTGGAAGGAGGTGGATGAGATGATGAGGGTAAATTTGGTTGATGAGGAGGCTGTGGATTTGTGAAAACTTCATGGGCGATGAACACTTCCCATGGGATACCCTGTTGCTCTAATTGATGCAACACAATCACATTGATAAGAGAATGGTGAAAAAGACTTTGCATTTTTTGTGAAGAGGGTCTCTTTTGCACAATGTATGACATCTTATCAATACTTCTATAAAGGTAATAAGGCAAATGTAGCAGCTTGGCCCTAGTGAAGTGCATGAGCAGTCTTATATGGTAGGAATAAAGCCCTGAAAACCTACCCTCACAGGTGAAGTATTTCATGATGATTCTCATTAAGGGCGCATATCTCTCCAATAGATGTGAAAATGGAAAAATGGATTTGCAGTCAGCTTGGTATCTGGGTTTCAAGAAGGGTTGATAATGGCTCAGGTCCAAATTTTCCTGTTTGAACCACTTTTCTCCCATACTAGGTATCCCGGTGGCCATATAAATGGTATTGATGGATAGCTCAAAGTTCACTCCTGCTAATTTTACTTGATGGTCATGGAGGTTAAGGATGAAATGCCTGGTCAACTCAGGATGAATCTGGACCTATTGTACCCTTTCACAGAAGTCAAAACAACCCACCTATTGGAAATATGCAACTATCATAGGAGAGGCCATCAATTCCTTGGTATTCAGTGGCTCAAATCTGTTTACCCTTCCACCCTTTTTCTGTTGTCTTCTAGGCCCTTGGCCTCCCTCACCACTACCACTATTAGTTTCCCTTGACATCTTTCTTTTTAACTATTGCCTTTGAAAATCAAAACCCTAAATTTGCTTGTGAAATGATATGGAGAGGGAAAGTGAGATGGTGATGAGAAAGGTAGTGATTTGCAAGTGAAGGGGAATGATAAGTGAAGAAGGGAAATTTGGGCAAAATAAGAAGGTCAGGTAATTCTGAATGCAAAAACATTGATATGCCAAAACATGCTGTGAAAGTACCTTAGCAATGACAACAACCTAAGAGGGTGAGGAAAAGTAATGTCAAGGCTTGGCAGTGTGGAGGCTAATTTTGCAAATGGAGATATTATTTTGGTAGATGAGCAACTTCTTAGCAAAACAGTCTCAATGTGTTTGTAGCATTTAGATCATGATGAGTGTCTTTTAAACAACAGTGTTGTTAGCATGGAGACTAAGTTTTTCTCTTCCTTTAGGGTTTTTTACATTTATCTCTAAGTTCACCTTTTAAAACAACATGAGAGGGGGCAAGGCATCTACATACCTCTTATAAAAACCTTTAGGAGGTACCAAGCAAAAAATTGGAGGATTTTTGAGGCATTTTAGAAGCTTGCACAAGCATAGAGGGCTTCCTAGCTAAACGTGTATCATAGGAGAGTAGCACTGGGCCAGTCGGGTCTCTGCACGAGCTGTCGGGTCGACTGCTGAAAAAAGCGCAGCGTTGGGCCAGTCGAGTGGCTGCACGGGCCTGTTGGGCCTCTTCTAAACGTGTTCGGTGCGTAGCACCCAGGCTCGTCGGGCCCCTGAACGTACTTAGTGCATAGCGCTCGAGCCTTTCGGGTCAGCTCTGCATGCTGCTGAACGTGTTCCCGTGCATGGACACTTATGCAAGTTATGCACGCTGGTAAACGTGCAACACTGGGTCATGAGCGCATAGCACTTGGTGTATTTCACAAGGTAGACAAGCTCCAGGAGCATAGCAAGGGTTTCCAGGCGCGTAGCACAGGGAAGATTTTGCCAAAAGTTTGTGAGAAATTCCGAAATTTCTCTTTGAAAGCCTTTCACTCTCTTTGCAGATGACAAATGAGCTTGAGTGATAAATAAGATGCCTTTATACCCTTGGAAAAATAAATCAAAATCATAAGCCCACTTTTGCTAAGGTTTTCTGTTTTTCTTGTCACTTTACCACTGATATTCTTTTTACCTTTTGTAAGAGGTGACTTAAAACACAAAAAACGATCTCTTTTCTTCTCAACCATTTCTCTTTGTTGTTTCTTCAGGTAGCTGATATGATGGATTTTGGCTCTCTTTGGCCTGTTGATGCTTTAACACTTTGTTCTTACCCATTCTGTCATATAAAAACCTTAAAACTTTCCTTCTCTACTATTTAAAACCTAACACATCTCTTTAGCTCATTTAGTAAGGGTAAGTTCTTTAAAAAAATATTGAGGGACCTACCCTTACCTTAACAGTGTCAAAACGTTTCTTGCCTGCATTGTGAAGTTTGGAACTCATGTTTTTACCCCCTTTGAGATCTCTGAGTGTGGGTGATATGAAAACATGGTTTCTTCCCCTCTCGCTAATTTTCCAAAGATATAATAAATCTGTCTTGCACAGTCACCACAGTCTTTACAATCATGTTTTTCATTATCTACCTTTGGCCTCTTCCTCTCCTTTTGAGACAGTGAAGCATTGCCACCTTGGCAGACCCTGGAGGTCACCTTCAAGAGCCTATTCAAACTATCTTCCTACTGTCATCATGAAGGCTTCTCATCTTCATTTCTAGTTTCAATAAATCTTCAATTCTTGCTTAGTTGTGCTGATGTACCTCTATCCTTGTGGTTTTATGCATTGGCTTCTTGGTTGACAATATTATTTAGCCAATTAGTCCTATAAACCCTGATTCTCTTTGAACTTAGGCATGCTTCCTCTTCTTTGCTGTGGATGTCCTTTAGTGAGGAGTTGACCTATTACCTTACCTATTTCTTTGTATGATAGCTATCTCAATCATTCCTACAGAAATGTTTAAGAAGCACATTTATCCTCTTGTTGAATGTTGTCTTTGGCAAAGTAATCCTTCTTGAAGGCCTTTTTGATCAAATTTGGACAAATAGTTGCTTGACCTTCTTTCACATTTGATGCAACCTCTAGCTCATAAAAACAGTACTTTAGAAAATCAAAGACAATCCTACAACCTATGAAACCCTAGTGACCTAGTGGGAGGCTCTTTAGGAAACACAAGAAGGAGTAATTTGGTTGGTGACCCTAGGTGGCAAGTGGAGGGGTTAGGCAAGGAAAAACTGAGTGCTAAGGTGAAAGGTGGCAAAACATAGTGAAGATGAGTGGCATGAGCCCATGATGGGTCTTCTGGGAGTGGTAGGCTAATCATGACATGGTAGAGTAGCAAAACAGTGAAAAAATTATCCTAAGGATAATGAAGGCAGTGAGATTTCTAAAACTCAGAATATTCATGAATTTTTTTTTTAGAAATCTGGGACGAACATTTAGTCATCTTCAGATATTAAAAATTACTGATGACTAACAGGAATGACGGTGTCAGATTCTCAAGTGTGGACAGTTGATTCTATGCCCCTCAACGCCATAAATTCGATGGTGCAACCAGATTCAGTAGTTGAGCACTTGCTTTTTTAGCCAACTTCAGGGGTTAAGGTATATGCAGTTTGATCATGTGCCTCTTTTGTTGTGAGATGTATTATGATTTCTAGATCCTTTCTTGATGCATGTTGTAGGATCTTTGTTTTTCTTCATGTGAGATTATGTCATGCTGATAGGGGGTCCATTGTGAGTGAGATTTCCTGTAGCAGAACGTCTCGTGGAGAGACAAGCCACTCATGTTTAGGGAACATCTCCTTGTATGAAAAAGAACATCATCCATGCACATCTTCCCATTTCCAGCACTATATGAAGCGACCTACCCCATTTTGACATTGGGCCCGGAGACGTGGCCCACACTAGGTGAACTCCGTTATCAAGGTCTCATGTTCTTATGTTGTTGATGGTTATCTTGTTTCCTCTTCTGTACAACATGCATCTATGTTCATTTATGCTATTTTAAAATGCAATTCTAACATCACAAAAGTAAAGATCATGGGTAAATCTGGTAGCTGACGGACCCAGATCAACATACAAAATGATTTAGAGTGCAAATATGTGTTATTTTTCATTGTTTAAATTGCATTTTTGAATGCTAAATAGAATATATGTATATATAAGACCAAATAAAAATTGTAACCATAAAAACTTAATTTTTTCATGATATATACATATATTTTTTAAAATGATATATAATATATACTTAATTTACATTAAAATATTTTACATCATATGTACATCCATACATTTTATCAAACAAATTAGAATGGTTTTTTATTATTAATATATATTTAAGTATATGTCAATATTAATTCTTATTAAAATATTTGATTGATAACCCACATTGAATATTTTTTTGTATACAACATTAAATTGTTTTATTATAGAAATTTTTTTCTATATATAGATATATATGAAGTTGATGTCGAAATAAATTAGTTAGTATAAATCTTCAAATAGTTTATTTAAATCTCTTGTTAAAATGTTTTTGAAAAGTACGAGATTTAAACATCTTAGTCATACATTTTTTTACTTCTATTCATTTTTTTACTACAACGAACATTATTTTTCTACTTAGAACATATTTTTTAATTTTTGTCTTTATTTTAAAGGGGAGTCTGATAGACTTACACATCCCCTCATATTGGACTGTAGAATGAACCTCTAGAACCTCTAAACTCAATAAGTACACCACTAAAAAAGAAATAAATCAAATTCTCCAATCCATAATTTTATAAGTTGTATATCAAACTCACAATTATGTTCTCTTCAAATTTACATAGCTTATAATATCACACATTTTTTAATACATTTACTTAAATGAAATTTAAATTACATGAATAAATAATGTTTATATTAAATACTTTTATCTTATATAAAACATAATAATCATTTTGCATTTATTACCAAATTAAATACAAATTAATATACAAAAGATAAAGATTGAGAGATATACATAGTCTATTTTTTCTAACTTGAACTTATAAATAGGTCGTAGTCTAAAAAACCCACATAATAACTTAGAAATTTCGGTAAGATTATGAAAAATTCCTGCAAAGATTTTTGAAAATCTGGGTTATAGTAGTTAAACTTCAATATTTTGGGTGCCATAAGGGTTTTTGATGGTGCTGAATCCATTTCCACCATAAAAAATGCAATTCAAGCACTCCAACTAACTGGATTTTTGAAATATTTTTACGAGATTCTAGCAAAAAAATGTCCTCCAGACTATTATGTTTTGATGGTGCTCAATCCATTTCCACCATAAAAAATGCAATTCAAACACTCCAACTCACTGATTTTTTGAAATATTTTTACGAGATTCTAGCAAAAAAATGTCCTCCAGACTATTCTGTTGTGTCAGTATACAACTCCTATAAATAGTCTAATGCATCTTAAATCTGAGACTATTTTGTTGTGTCAGTAAACAACTCCTATAAATAATCTAATGCATCTTAAATTTGGATCTATACATAAATTCTAAATCCATCTAAAATCTCTTTGACCAAACCACCATCATTAATAAACCCATAAAATAACTATTTTTTATTTTTAATATTAATCAAACAAACATAATATTACATTACATAACATTTTATAACATCACTACTACACTAAACTTTAAAACACCTCTAAATACAAACCTCCACAATACCATCACACTTCCACCTCCACAAACATACCTACACAATACCTCAACCACCCAACACAAACATACCTACACAATACCACCTCCACCTCAATGTGACTCTATTTGATATCTAAACATGTATACACAATACCATCACTTTGTCCTATATATAATTCAAATCACACTTCCCTTTCACCATAAATATTTAAATAATCAATCATTACCAATATTTATAATAACTTTTTCACATTGTTAATGATGAAATTTTCACACCTCTAGCTCTAGACACAAACATACCTACACAATACCTCCACCACCAAACACAAACATTCCTGCACAATACCACCACCTCCACCTCACCTCAGTGTATATGTTACTATATTTGATATATAAACATGTATACACAATACCATCACTCCTTTTTGTCTTCTAAATAATTAAGATTATACTTCCCTCTCGCCATGAATATTTAAATAATCAGTAATTACCATGTTAATGATGAGATTTTCACAATGATTTTTTTTTTTTCAAAATTGAGAAATAGCGATAACAACTATCAATATGAAGGGTACTCCTTTTTCGATAAGATAAAATGTATCATTCAGCTCATGGCTTCTGCAGTGCGCGTCGCGATGCTCAATGGATTGTGCAATGCCGGTCGTGGGTTATTTGTGTTGTGCAACAACTCAGGCTTATACCAGGGGAGGGTTTTCAACAGCCCAGCTGAGCCACCAACATTGGAGCTCTCCAACATGGGAATGGCACAGAAATATAGCTCCCACAGCTTTTAAAAAGGGTAAGAGCTTTTTTCATGAACTCATTCTGTCACAGAAATTTTACTCAACGAATGCATTAGCCATGGTTCAAGTCCCTGATAAAACTCAAGCAGCCTTGAGCGAGGACGAAAACAGCGAAGAAGAGGAAGATACCTTGCATGAATTTAACAAAGCTGAGAAAACCCAAGGAAAAGAGAAAGAGAAGCTGGAGGAAGCCGCAAGAGAAATATGCGAAGTCGTAAGGAAGGGCAACAAAGATATGGAAGAAACTTTAACTAAATTGGGCATTCGGATTAATCAAAAACTGGTAAAGATGGTATTGAATAGAACAACTTCCCCAAGATTGGCCCTGAGGTTTTTCCAATGGGCCAAACTGCAACCAGGGTTTACGCATAACACTTTAACCTATAACAAGTTGACCAATCTTCTCGGCCGCTGCAAGGACTTTGAAACCCTACAGAGGATTTTGGCAGAGATGTTACCTGCTCGTCGCAATTATTCTGTGAAGACATTTTCCTTTGCCACTGCCTGGCATGATGATTGGGATATGCTGAGTAAAGTCATTGAAATGATTGATAAGCTGGAGCTTTCTCCCAGAAGATACGCTTATGAAATGCTCATTGCGGCTCTCTGTGAAGAGAGTCATGCCAATGCAGCTCTATTCGTATTGGAAAAAATGGTAAGTGCCAATTGTGGTCTGAGAGCAGTCACTTTTAGTCCGCTTATAACATTTTTCTGTCTGAATGACCAGATGGATAAGGTACAGGTTCTATTTGAGATGATGAAGATGACAGGCAGTCCTCCTGATTCAATGATCTATAACCTCGCTTTTAGTAAGCTTTGTTATAGAAAACGATTCGTAGAAGCAGCCGAAGTGCTTGAGAGCATGGTTGATAGTGGCTACCAACCTGATGCATTTACATATGATATAATGATTAATTCTGCTTGCAAGACAAAGAAGCTTGGAGGTGCACTTCAGTTCTTGGATAAAATGAAAGAAGAAGGGATTAAGCCTCTGTATGGTACTTATGCTCATCTCCTTAAGGGAATCCTCTTAGACAGAGGTTTTGAGGAAACATATTCATTCCTGATTCAACATAGTGGAACGGATCCCAATTTGGATTCAGTAAACTATGAGTATTTGATCAGGGTTTGTCACAAAGTAGGCCTAGAGGAAGAAGCACGCCATCTTTTGACAGAGATGAAAGCTAAGGGTTTGGAGCTTCTAGATGACAAATTGTACACAGAGATTTTACATGAGAACAATGAGCCATAACCGATTTGAAAACAAATTAGTTCAAGTGTTGATTTTGCATCTAACATGAATATCCATCATTGCTATACCAATAGATTCAGCTGAATTTACTGTAGGAATGTCATATCATTTCAGGTATGCACCGATGGCATTTCTCAGTAAGATAATTTTGTAACATTCGCCGCACATCGTATGCGGGAGTCACGATGGCTTTTGGTCTGATGGTAAATTTCTTTGGAACTTCAAAAGAGAGTTCCTTGATTTCAGCTGTAGTACATGAATGTTCATAGGTAAAAATCGCTCGACTATTCAGATCATGCAGAAAATCTGAGCATGCAGATGCAGAGGTTTGAAGATTGAACAAGAAAATATAAATTTTGCTTTCTTTTCAAATGCTTTATTTGAGACGTTACTGTTGTGGTTATAATCCAGTAAAGCTGTATCAGTACAATTCAGTAAATCTGTATCAAGATCTCCCCATTATGCCTACTTTCTATAATTCTTTGCATGGCATGTGAGACGTAGAACTAAGAGTGGTTGTTCTTAAAGAAATGACGATTTTTTCCAGTACTCATAAACAAAATATTCAAAATTTCTTCTTTTTATATGCATCGTCTATGAAATAATGATTTCTATTGCATGTCAAAAGGCTGTGGCCTCTAGTTGTTTTTGTTGATATTTAGTGCATTAGTTTAGGAATTAGTAAGTACTAATTTCTAATCTTGTATAGTTATGGTTGTTTTCCTAATACAACTAATTGATGTGAAGCAAGTACCAAGTAGTTTCTTTTCCAGAAAATTGGTTTAGTGTGACCAAGTCCAATTATCATCAGCTGGGTCTGGAATGACCCTCCAAATTATTACTTTTTCTGCAACAAAACAACCTTCAATGAGCTTCATTTGAAGAGCTAAAATTTCAGAAGACTTGGAAGGAGCTATCAAGCTGCCCCTTGGGAATTATAGTGTTAAAATGCTAGTCTGGATTCTTGATGAAACAATAATAAGTTAGAAACGAACTTGGGTATATGCCTGTCGCACTCTAAAATTTGCTTATAGTAAATCAATCGAGTTTCACAACTTATTATCAAATAGAATATACAATCATACTACATGCTGAAATTGCAAACGAAGCCCCTAACACATATTATCCATCAGTTCGCGACACTTAGGTGCAATCCAGTGCTGGCAGTGGGGCCTCTATGCTGCATGAATGGGGCATCGAAGTATGAGATCCCAACAAAATCAGGCCTCTGTTTGCCATCCGCAGTTAAGGTTCACTTTTGGCATTGGGTCTTGTTAGTGCGTGCATATGCACATTCCATGGGGCTAAAGACTAAATATCCCACCTGATAACCTCATTACAGGAAACTGGTTTGTTGGCTAGCAAACTCTTTTCTCCATGGGTCTTAATATCATTTTGATTAGAACTTTTGACAACCAATTGTGTTTTTATTGCACATAGCAGAAACATATAAGACTTCACACATGCACAGGATATAGCAGAATTAAGTGCAAAAGATCAAATGAAAAACCACTGTTACAGTGGATGATCACCATGTTTGACAAATTTTCTACTACAGCAAAAAGAATAACTGTTAACTATCTTATAAATGCCATCCCTCACTATGTAAACGTAAATACTCAGAAGATCGGTACTGATGTTTATTGCATATTTAAGACAACATGGACCTGTAAAATCAGTATCAAACACATTTATATCAACCAATTTTTTTTGTGCACATCATGGTTGGTTTGTTGTAGTGCAATAATTTAGATATTCTGATTACCTACTTTTTTCCTAAACTACACTTTATTCACAGTTCGGGACTAACCTTTCAGCAGTCTAAGAAACTGTTATATTTTGTTCAAGCTATATGTAAACTTTAGAACCTTGTCTTCTTTGAAATGGAAGATTTCCTTCCCTGAGATGCGATGGCTTCACTTTAACACCACATGCTTACTCCAGAATACCTTAATCAACAAAAATAAACAAATGCTGCAATAAATACCTGTCATCCTGATAAGCTTCTTGTGAGCTGATAGATCAAATTTGTCTGAGGGAGGGAGGACGGGGGTGGTAAAATCAAATCACTTTGGAGTACCTTATGGATTATTGTATTCCTTCCTCGATTGACGTGATCCTTGGGAGTTCCAAGGAATCCTCACTGCCACATTTCAAAGCAGACGTCAAGATATCTTACCTTACATTAAATTATTTGCATTTCTAGTAGCAAGCATAACCTGCAAAGGACTGAAATTAATTTTGTTATTGTTACCTGCATTTTCCAGTGCAAGTGCAGAGCCAGCTGTGGGTATGACAGTCAAATTTCAGTTCATTGGGTGCAATGAAAAACAGAAAATCTTAGAAAGAGTAAAATATCCATTAACACCAATGGTAGTAGGTCAAGATGACGAAGCTTTCAAGACCTTCCAATGTTTTTCTTTTTATTAGTCATTGCATGTTTTGTTTCAGGGTAATGTTTCCTGGACATCTTAGGGATTCAAGACAACATTTTATGTTTATCTTCTACTTTGTTGGCTTTATGTAAATGTTAGGCCATTCACTCCTGGGTTTCCTTAACTCTGCCATGGAGACGACATTAATTTCAATACCATATTTGCTAGAAACTTGACGAACCTCTGTAATGCAATTTTCCATTTACACATATTGTCTTCCCACTCAGTCTTTATCATCACCAAACCTGGAATCTTCAAGCAAGCCGAGGGGCCACCCTTACCCTTATGTCATAGAACTATTGTGCCATACATTAAAGCAACTAACTGTTAGAAATGAAGTTCATTCTGCAATTTTGGTTTTCTGAGTTGGTAAGTTTAATTTGTTGGTATTACTAATGTTCATAAGGGTTAGTGTTGAAATTTCCCTCTACTACAATAAATGCAAATTTTGAAATTTCAACTCAACCTTGAGGTTTCCGGGATCAAGTTTCTATGAGTTTTCAACATGAGCATTGAATCTGAAATATAAATTAGAACATCTTATACTTCACTTCTTTTCAACCAAATATACAAAGTAGCCCAAGAAACAAATGCCGAACAAGTGTGTTTCAATGGAACAATGTTTCCATCCCTTAGCCTAGCATATAACAGATCTGAGAATACTTATAACAGGGGATTTAATACAGCCATATATCTGGCCCTTTAGCTTCTATATGCTTGTTAAATCACTTAATGAAATATGTTCATAATTATGTCAAACCACTATGCATAACCAATGCCATAAACTATTCAATTATTATGAGAACATATGCTGAAGATCAGATCAGCAAGTATACAAAGTTTGGATAGAAAGAAACTCTTCATATATATGCAAGATGAAGCTACAAGTATATGCCAACAATTTAATACAAGCTGGTACAAATACAAGCTAGTACAAATCATACCCTCCAAACCCTAGCTAGGGAATCGATCATAGATAATGAACCCTAGCCATCAACTCTTCCTAGCTAGGAATATCTCCTGGCTAATGTTAGTTGCTCCACCAAAGATAGACAACACTCAAGCATACACACCAAAATGTCCTCTTTGGTACCTACACTTGCATCACACAAGTGTAGAAGAGAAAACAAGATAGTCTCCCACTATCTTCTCCACACCAAGCACTTCAAGTAGTATTAGGATGCCCAATTGCCACAAAACCTTGGATTTTCTCTCCAAGAACCATGAGAACAAAGTCTCCCTTTTCTCCTTGGGGATTTTTGGCAAACCCTATCTTCCCTCGTCTTCTTTTTGAATCACGTCAAGAACCCTAGAGCTTATGAAAATGATGACAAATCACAATGAAGAAGAGTACAAGTGAAAGAGACAAGTTCTCTCTAGGCCTCATGTCTCTAATGCAAGTATGTGATTGATATGAATGAATGAAAAAATTCTCTCCTCCCTTCATATATATGAAGGTGAGGGAGGCCAATAATAACCAAGTGGATAATGTCCATAACAAAAAAATTAACTAATTGCTAGATAGGTTTGCATGTGAAGTGCTCCAACTCTAAGTGACTCATGTCAAGCTCTAAGATATGCACATTTATTAAGCACAGACATTGAGGTGAGAACTTCACAAGAAGTGTGTAGTGCTCCTTTGAAGGCCTCCAATGCTCTGACACTCCCTCTTAAATCATGTGTATCTCTGGGTCCCCCATGCCTACATGAATACTTCCCAATCCAAGCATCTTTGTAATCAAGGAGAAGAGTCCATGCAAGCAATGAAGTGTTGCCATTCAACCTAGGGTTCAACACCTTCTTGTTAGATGACCAACTCTCCTCATCTAAATGTGTCATCCTTCTAAGCAATCACGACAAGGGATCTATGGTGCACCATATTGGTGTCTAATCTTCCAAGGAAGTGTTCCACATAACCATCAAAGTCAAGGTATAACAGTCCATGAGTAAGCTATCTCGAATGTGTATAACCATCACGGTACAAACAAGGGTAGTCAACACATCATGCACCCCACATCATAGGAAGCATTCTCAAGCACGGTGTAAACGCTTTCAAAGTAACCTCAAAAGCTAACACTCCCTCTTTCCAAGGGAAGTGTTTTCATCAGCATTAGCCTTTTCCTCCTGCATCTCCACCAAACATGCCATTTGCAAATCTAAACTTGCTATAGTATTAGAATTGACCCCTAGCCCATGGAAAGGAGTTGTCACCAAAACATCATTCTCCTCCATCAAAACACTTTGTTATAGGCCATTTTGTCACATCCGATCAACAAGTCTCCTAATGGGATCAATCAACATCCTATTCCCCCTTGTCATCATCATTGCACAAGCCCTAAGCATGTCTCTCTCATTCCCCAAAGTTTCTGCCTAAAACTGCATCATCTAAGCCAGTTTTAGGACCAACGCTCCCTGGCCTCTTGTTGGACAATGTTCACCTATAGGTTTCTCCACTGTGGTCTATGTTGATCACCTACATGTTGCTCCCCTTTGCACTTGCATTAGTTCTAGAAATTCGGGAAAAAGAGAGAAACTCAGAAAGCTTCATCCTCCAGAAGCTTCCAAAATTTGTTACAACCATTTACCTCAGATAAAATATTCAGATTCTATCCTATCCCTTTTTGGAGTTTCCATCCTGTAAATTTTTGTAGATTTTCTATGCTTGATGCAACTTTACTTTTTATCCCAATATCAGTGAACAATCACATAAACAACAAGTAAAATGCTGATAGAACATACCAGTCGATCGACAGAAGAGAAGCCAAAAATATTTAAGTGTGTTGGTGCATTACGATAATCAACAGGATGCTTCAACCAGCAAAGTCTCAATATGGTTAGCGAACCAACAATGTCACACAACCCTATAGGACAACCAAAACAGTCAACTCAAAAGTCAACGCTGACAGTGAATGGTCAATGTAAACATCAGCAACAGCTAGGTCAATGCAGCAAAGTTAAAGTCAACGTCTAGTCTCGGGAATAGTGCCAAAAAATACGGATTTGAAAGATCGAAATTTAGGGAGAGTTTCAGGTCCATTTGACCTTGCGTTGACCAAAGTCAACGCTGGTCAAAGCTGCTGCAGAAACCCTAGGCCGAAAACAAAAAAGAGTTGTTGCTGAAATTTCCCACGTGTGGAGAGAAGAGCCTCCAAGGTCATCGAACCAATCAGATGAGGAGAGAGAAATGTGTGAGGATGAGATGAGTGAAAATGTCCTCCAACATTGACCAATTTATATCCATCAGCGAGGGTGTGTGACACAACTGCTGGGGCACAAAACCTTAAGGCCGATCTGCACATATTTTGAATAAATTCAAAATAAATGTCCTGCTCATTGGATCAAGATGATCTTTAGATCAATCTTGCACCTCTCCGAAAGAGGAATCCAATAAAAATATTGGCATCTTCATCTGAGCATCACAACATGGAGTTTGGACCTAGTTGTCCAAAATTAACACTCCCTCTCAACTAAGGAGAACTCCATCCACCTGTGCCATCCAAACATCGTGTGTCATCCTGCCGTAACTTGCTTTGCTGGCTTATTTATTTCAGAACGGTGGGTCCCGATCGGCGTATTTAGCCCAGAGGTTCGAAAACCTCTATAGGACTCACAAAGAGTCTCATACCAACCTGAAGTTGGTTTACCTGACCTGAAGTCAGTTGGAGGTCTGAAACCTCACTATACTTGATCCCAGATCAAGTGGTTGGACCGTGCCATCCTAGATAGAGAGTAAGACAATCTCTGATGCATTCATCAGTCTTTGCTACTAGTCTCTAGCTTTTCCCACCTCACTGGCCAAATGAGATGTACTTCCCATGAGCCCTGAACTCAATGGGTAGGATGCATACGAGGCACAGATAATGAGAGGTGAACCAACTCAATCATCACAATAGTGGGGCAGAAGCACACCAACAAGGTTTGGCAAGCCTAGCCCTGTGGTTGCTTATAGATCCGAGAAGCTATCCCCAAAGCCCCCCAGGGCTCCCAAAGTTCATCGTCCAACAGGACCCTCAGCATAGGGTCATTCTACGATACCAAGATTCTCATGGAAGGTTAGGAACTTAACCTTCCCCAGGGGCTTTGTGAGAATATCCGTGACCTGCTCATCAGTTCCTATCTGATCGAGCCTTACGACACCTCACTGTACCATATCCCAGATAAAGTGGTACCTGATATCAATATGCTTGGATCGATCGTGGAACACGAGATTCTCGGACAACTGAATCCCACTCTGGTTATCGCAGAGTATCACGGTGGTATCTAGCACATGCCCGAACAACTCACTGAAGAGCTTTCACAACCAAACTTCTTCACAACAGGCCATACTTGCTGCAATGTATTCGGCCTCCGCGGTGCTTAAAGCCATCGAATTCTGCTTTTTTCTCATCCATGATATTGAAGCAGAACCAAGTGTGAAGCAGTATCCCGATGTGCTCTTACGATCCACCACACTGCCAGCCCAATCGGCATCAGTATATCCATGGAGTGTCACGCTCCCGGTAGTGTATCTCAACCCATGGTTTATCATGCCCCGAAGATATCTCAACAGATTCTTGCCACCAACCCAGTGAATGTGATGAGGCTCAACCTTATGTTGACTCAAAGTGTTCACTGCAAAACATACGTTCGGACGGGTGTTCACTAAGAACATCAGGGCCCCGACGAGTTGACGATACTCAGTAGGATTTGCTAGCATGGGCCCAGCAGCGCTGCCACTCAACTTCTTAAAGTTGAGCTCCATCGGTGTTGACACGGACTTACAGTCCACCATACCAAATCTTTCTAGAAGCTTCACAACGTATTTTCCTTGAGAAAGGAAAATATCGCCAGGTCTCTGCCAAACCTCTAGGCCTAGGAAGTAATGCAACAGTCCTAGGTCCTTCATCTCGAACTTAGCAACGAGCTCCCTCTTGCACTGATGAATGAGAGGGTCAACACCTGTCAGGAAGAGGTCGTCCACATACAACACCAAAATGAGAGGCTTTTCTCTATCAATCTTGAAGTAAAGGTTCAGATCAACATTACTACGAGTGAAGCCCAACTTCATCAGGTAGCTATCTATCCTCTCGTACCAAGCTCTGGGTGCTTGCTTCAACCCATAGAGGGATTTCTTCAACCTGCAGACATGGGTGTCCCGATCCTCGAATTTGAACCCCAGAGGTTTCTCCACATACACCTCTTCCTTTATTACACCATGCAGAAATGTTGTCTTCACATCCATCTGATGAAGACTCCATCCTTGCGTGGCAGCAAGGGCTATGATAGATCAGATGGTGGTATATTGGGCCACAGGTGCAAATATGTCATCATAGTCTACGCCTTTTTTTTTAGAAAAGCCTCAGGCAACGAATCTCGCCTTGAACTTTTCAGCACTTCCATTACATCCATGCTTGATCTTGTAGAGCCATTTCGAGGTGACAATTGCTTTGTCCTCTCGTCTTGGAACCACATCCCAGACATCATTCTTCATTATGGACTCATACTCTTCATGCATAGCATCCTTCCAGACTTGATGCTTTACAACGTCCTCAAAAGATCCAGGCTCATATTGTACAATAGTGCTCATGGCTACTAGATATCTTTGGTATCTATTCGACTTCTTACTTTCACGAAATGTCCCCCTTGGGGCCATATGTCCCTTGGAATCCTCGAGAGTGTCCCTGAGCCATGATGGTCTCTTCCTCATTGAAGTTGGTGAAACAATTGGGTCCATCGGTCCTTCAACATCGGGCATCATCTCATCCTTCGGTTCTTCTTGATTTCCAGGCCTTTCTTCATGATCTTCCTCAAATCTCGGAAGATTGACTACTTTCTTTAGGGAAGCATCTTCGTCAAAGGTAACATCATGGCATATCTCCACTTCCATTTGACCAGGCACATAGACCCTATAGGCCTTTGAAGTTTCATTGTAGCCCACAAACATTCCCTTCTTCCCAAAAGCATCTAGCTTGCTCCTCCTATCCTTCGACACATGAAAATAAACAGGACATCCAAAAACTCTAAAATGTGAGATGTCAGGTTTCTTATCAGAGAAAACCTCTTCGGGAGTTTTGGAGTCCAAAGCGGAATGCGGGCATCGGTTTTGTATGTACACAATAGTGTTCGCAACTTCTCCCCATAGGGACTTTGGTAGACCCTGGTCACATAGCATGGCACGGGCAACTTCCACAATGGTTCTATTTTTTCGTTCAACAACGCCATTCTGCTCAGGAGTATAGATAGTTGTGGTCTCCCTCTTGATGCCAGCGTCTCTGCAAAAGTTTTTGAACTCGTTCGTCTCATATTCAGTGCCATTATTGGTCCTCGATATCTTGATCTTCTTCCCTGTCAGATTTTCCACCAAGGCTTTGAAGGTATGGAACCACATGAAAGCCTCATCCTTCTTCTTCTAGAAGTATATCCATGTTTTGCGAGAGAAGTCATCTATGAACGTCATATAATAAGAACATCCTCCCAAGGATGTCATGGGAAACATACCAGACAGATCAAAATGTATTAATTGCAAGACATGAGATGTATTTGTGACGCTTGAGGGAAAAGGTCCTCTTGTCTGCTTTCCTTCGGCACAACCCTGACATACACCTTCATGATTATTTGAGAACTCGGGCATCCCTGTCACCACCTTCCTTGCTTCGGGAAGGGCTTTGTAGTGAAGGTGTCCAAACATCCGGTGCCATAGTTCCATCTGTCAGATAGTATCACATGTCATCGCTCCCAGTGGACTTCCTCCAACCTGGTAGAGTGTATCAATTCTAAACCCAATCGTGATAGCTTCCTTGAAACTCTTCTTTCAGATACACACCTTCCCATCAATGAATGCCACATTGAAACCTTTGTCTTCCATGGCCGATATAGACACAAGATTCTTCTTCAAATTAGGTACATAGAGTACATCCTGTAAGCGGAGGACTTGACCTTGAGACAAGTGAAGGCTCACAGTCCCTGTCTCTTTCACGGGATATGTGGCATTATCTCCAAGGATAATTTCTAGATTAGTATCCTTCTCAACCATATCAGAAAGTGCTCCCTTGAACCTAGTGATGTGCCTTGAGGCACCACTATCTATCAACCAAACATTCATAGTGTCGCGTGGAGATGTAGCAGAGAGGGCAGATACAAAAATAAATTCATTTCTTTTATCAACAACATTTGATTCCTCATACCTAGAATTTCTCGACCTTTTGAAAGGTTGACCATTTCCGCCGGAGGGAGCTTTCCTCTTTGCCTTGACCCTGTTGTTCCTTTGATTGCCATTCCTCCGATTGTTGTTGTTTTAATCATCATGATCCAAGTGGATATCGGTGGCTTCAATGATCCAGGTGGATATCGGTGGCCTCCCACCTATTCCATTTGGACCCGCAGCATCAATTCTTTCAGTTTTTCAGCTTCAGCACAACTTACTATTTATAGCAGGTTTTCGGGTCCTGCACACCCGGAGCCGTTTTGGGGCATTAATAATCCAGGTGGATATTGGTGGTCACCCATCGAGTCCATTTGAACCCCCACCATTAGTTATTTCAGTTTATAAGTTTCGGCACAACTTACTATTTTTAGCAGTTTTTCGGGCCTTAAACTTCCGGAGCCGTTTTGAGGCCCTAAATGACGTTTTTTGGGAAAACGGATAGCAACATGGGTCCATGGACCGATGTTGCTCATTCAAAAGTTGTACTCCTTAGACAAAGCTTTCTAACGAGCTATTGAGCGCATCAAACGGAGATTGGATGCCAAAGTTACGTCCCCGAGAAGTTGAACCACCAATTTCCCCAAACGAGGCCCACAGTTTTGGCGCTTCATCTCCTACGGTTAGGGTTTTGGACGTTTCGGATTCTACATTGTTACTCAACAATAAATAGGCCCTCGAGCCTCATTGTAAGACAGTTCAGGGGGCTGGAGCCGATACATCTCTTCTCAGAGATAAGCGCTACCAGTGCCCTAGCTCGCTTGTTCTGATCATGCCTATATTGTAACACAGTTCAGGGGGCTGGGAGCCGATACATCTCTTCTCAAAGATAAGCGCTACTAGTGCCCTAGCTCACCACACCTCCATCATGTCTGCATTGTAACACAGTTCAAGGGCTGGTAGCCGCCACATCTCTTCTCAGGGATACGCTGCGAGTACCATAGCTCTTTTATTTCCTTTATGTCTGTAATAGGCCTGCGAGCCTCAATGTAACACAGTTCAGAGGCCTGCGTACGCTACATCTCTTCTCAGAGATACGCTACCAGCGCCCTAGCTTGTTTCCATTATGTTTGTAAGCTTATTGCAGTCATTCTTTTATCAATAAAATGAAGCATTACTTCCACTGCATCTCTATGTTCATGGTTATTTCTATATTCTGTTGCGTTCCTGCATAAATCCGGATCAGTGGTATCAGAGCGGGTCTGCTTTTTCTCTGTTTTTCATTTCATATCTCCCCACGGCTGTGGCATAGAGTTCAACCATGCTACTCGCACCCCCACATATAAGGAAAGAAAGACGAGGGAGCAGGAAATCTTATCAAAATCTTGCTCGAGGATGCCCTCGAGAAACAGAGGAACGCGATGATGGGATTTTTTTTTTTTTCTTCAGATCCTTCAATGGCTGCTCACCGGTGGCACATCTAAATCCAACACCAAGTTCAGCAAAATTTCCCCCCCCATGGAGGAACTTAACACAATGGAGACCATTGCTTCCTAAGGAGGGAGGAATGATCCAGATACTTCCAAGGGCCTCCCCACCTATTCCATTTGGACCCGCAGCATCAATTTTCAGCTTTGTCACCTTCAAGACAACTTACTTCTATTTATACAGTTTCTGTCCTGCACACCCAGAGCCGCTTTGGGGCATTAATAATCCAGGATATTGGTGGTCACCCATCGAGTCCATTCAACCCCCCCACCATCGGCCATTTCGCCATGCTCTCGCACAACTTACTATTTTTAGTGCGGTCTAACTGTCAGTTGAGGCCCTAAACGACATTTTTTGGGAAAACGGAGGGCAACATGGGTCCATGGACCATGTTGCCCGTTCCAAATTTGTAGTCCTCGGATAGATCTTTCTAACGAGGTATGGTACGAGTCAAACGGAGATCGTATGCCAAAGTTACGCCCCTGGGAAGTTGAAACACCAATTTACCCAAACGGGGCCCATAGTTTTGGCGCTTCATCTCCTAGGGTTAGGGTTTTGGCTGTTTAGGATTTCCCATTGTTTCTAAATAATAAATAGGCCCTCGAGCTTCATTGTAAGACAGTTCAGGGGGCTGGGAGCCGACACATCTCTTCTCAGAGATAAGCGCGACCAGTGCCCTAGCTCGCCACATCTCTATCATGTCTGCATTGTAACACAGTTCAGGGGCTGGTAGCCGCCACATATCTTCTCAGGGATACGCTGCCAGTACCCTAGCTCATCTATTTCCATGATGTCTGTAATAGGCATGCGAGCCTCATTGTAACACAGTTCAGGGGCTGGTAGCCGCCACATCTCTTCTCAGGGATACGCTGCCAGTACCCTAACTCATCTATTTCCATGATGTCTGTAATAGGCCTGCGAGCCTCATTGTAACACAGTTTAGAGGCCCGCGTATGCTACATCTCTTCTCAGAGATACGCTACCAGCGCCTTAGCTTGTTTCCATTATGTGTGTAAGCTTATTGCAGTCATTCTTTTATTAATAAAATGAAGCATTATTTCCGCTGCATCTCTGTATATATGGTTATATCTGTATTCTGTTGCGTTCCTGCATAAAATCCGGATCACATCATCGGGAGAATCCTTCTTGAAAGGGAATTCTCTAGCATAGTGAACTGGCTTGTGACAAGTGTAACACTTGCCTTTCTTTCCTTGGGCCCCTACTCAGAGATGTAGGCAACCAGAGTCTTATGAATTGGGTCCCTGATCATCAGCTTTGCTTTGATTTCTTCTTTCTTGTACTTTGTTTTGGCAACAACAGTTGCAGTGGATGAAAGCTCTTGGATTTTACCCTACACATAGTCCATGACATCTTGGTCTTCCAAATTAAGATCCAATGTCATCTTCCAAGCATGGAAGTCATGCTTCTCAGTCAATTTGTCATCATCCTTAAAGCCATTGTAGTTTGAGGAACCCATCCTCTTCTTCGATGATTGCTACAAACTAAGGCTTTGTATATGAGTCATAGCCATCCTGCTATTCAAAGCTGCTGCAGAAACCCTATGCCGAAAATAGAAAATAGTTGCTGCTGAAATTTCCCACGTGTGGAGAGAAGAGCCTCCAAGGTCATCAAACCAATCAGATGAGGAGAGAGAAATGTGTGAGGACGAGATGAGTGAAAATGTCCTCCAACGTTGACCAATTTATATCCATCAGTGAGGGTGTGTGACACAACTGTTGGGGCACAAAACCTTAACGCCGACCTGCACATATTTTGAATAAATTAAAAATAAATGTTCTTCTCATCGAATCAAGATGATATTTAGATCGATCTTGCACCTCTCGGAAAGAGGAATCCAATAAAAATATTGGTATCTTCATCTGAGCATCACAACATGGAGTTTGGACCTAGTTGTCCAAAATTAACACATCCCTTATCCTTTGATCCCATCCTCCCGTCAAAGGTGGATCTAAAACCTTAGATTGGTAATTGGATAAGAACTCCCAACTTACCCCACTCCTCTATATATCTACACCATTCCATATGTAAGAGGTTAGATTTTGGAGAGTGATTCTACCCTTATGCTGTTGTGGTGAGAGGTATCTTTCCATCCATTTAGGATGATTGGAGGTGCAAATTGTAACAAGGAAAGGACAAGACAATTTGGAGGAGCTCTTCTACAAGATCAACACCTCTTTATGGTTGTAATCTCCTTCCATTTATATTAATGCAAAGAGTTCTCTGGTTTCCTATATGGGATGTCGTTATTTCATGTATTTCAATACCATCTTGATCTATTGAATAGAGTAATAAAATGATATTGCATAGATCTCGTAGTTTCTTGGCTTGTGTTGTCTAAATATGTAGGTTCTAATTTTGGAAATCGGAGGTGGAATTGGAGCATTCAACCTAAAGAAGGTGTTATCACCAAACTGAGACTAATTGGGCTGCTCAACAGTCAATCCAGTATGACTATTTCAAACCACTTAGGGTTGGAAGTTAGCCCTTCCAACCAGAGAGGGCCCTCTCAAGAAAAGATAGGATATTCAATAAAAAAGCTTTAAAACAAAGATGGCTAACTCTCATATGTTTTTTGGATGATTTTTTGCAGGTGGAAGATGACTGAGGGTTACCATTGGGCATGGAGTCAATATGGAAATTCAATTACACAAAAGTATCATTCATGGAAGCTGAGGCACATGAGCTCTTACAAAAATAACTCTGACAACAAACAAGATACATAAAGGAAGTTGGAGCATAATAATTTATGAATTCCAAGTAAATATGTATGAGCAAGCTGAAATAACATTCATAAGATGAAGGAAACAAACATATAAGAACTCAATTAGAATCTCATGTTTGAACAAAAGTCTTCTGCAGCTGTCTATTAACCGAGTAGAAAAAGATTACAATAGTAGCTTAAGCTCTTACATCTATCCACTCTCTCTAACTCTAAAAATTCCCTATTTATAGAGTGAAAACATTTTACATAGGTCTGCCACCTTGGCCAGACTCTTGAAACTGATGTAGAGTTCTAATCCCAAAAGAAATTCATTACATTGAGAAAAATTAGAGTTAATTATGTTGGAAAGAGTTTGTAACCTAAAAGGACTCTAACAATATTAATTTCATTTAAAAAAATTTAAATAACCCATACTAATAATGCTTATGGAACCAAACAACTTTGTCTAAGGTGGCATCAACCATGATCAGGTGGCAAACTTTCATGCTAAAATTTATGCTCTGATATTCAGAAGTTTGAGGATGAGCTGTGTGTTGGTGAGGTGGCAAAACCGGTGAGTTGTTTTAACCATGTCATCCATTTGGAATGGATTGCTGAGCTGATGTGGTGCTTGATTTGGATACTCTGCCATATGTTACCAAGTGGCATGGACTCTCTCTAATTGACCATTAAATGGTAGAAGTTTCTTTTGGATGAATGATCTTCTTAAGCTGTCTCTGACCTCAAATATTTCCACCTCATACTTTGACTGTTGCTGAAATCATTAAACCGTCACCCAAATTTCTTGCAACCACTCTACATTGTTGTGTGGCCAGATGTGTAAATGTTAATATCTTGACTGCTGAATTTGTTGCTAGAATTTGCTTCAGGATTGAGGATCTTATCTTCAGTTTATGATGGAGGTGGTGATGTTTCCGTTAGGGGTGCGAGTTCATTAGAAGTTTGAACGGTTACCCCGGGAAGTCGTTTAATAAACTGACAATTTTGGCCATGCGTTGGGATGAGAGTGGAGGGAAGCGCACGGGGAATGGAATGGTAAGCGGGAGATGGATCAGGTGGGAGGAGATATGTGGCAGTAGGGGAGTGGAGGGAGGTACGCGAGAAGGAGAGTGGTAAAATGGGTTGGTTTGGCGGATTTCGGGGAGGGGGGGTGCGAAATGATGAGGGGCTGACACATCGACGTGGGACCAGCGGGGAGGAAGCCATTTTTCAGACCCCCCCCCCTCGCCGGTAAAGGTTAGATGGATGGGGGGTGCGAAAAAGGCTGTGGGTCGTTGATTTGGTGGACTAATTGATTAGGCGGTTGGATGGAGAGCGAGACTTAACCACATGCGCCCAGGGTGACTTGTGACTCTGCTCTTGGTCCTGTGGTTGGCCCTCAAAGATTAGCGCTCGGGCTATTATTTTGTTAAAATGTATAACCCTGCTGTTTGAAATTAGCCCTGAGGGTTCATTGCTAGTGTGAAAAATAACCCCCAGAGGGCTTAAATGAATTGTTAGCCCTAAATTTAGTGTTGTTGGTGCTGGCTTAGCCTTTGAGCTGTTGATGATTTGGAGATTAGCTTTTGAGATTATCTCTTGAGTTGGAGATTAGCCCCAAGGGCCAATAAATGTTTATAAAAATTAATGAAAGGGCAAAGCGCCAAAACCAATCCAAATTGGCGAATTTAGCCAACAATTGGCAAAATGAAACCAATTTCCAAAACTTAACCATATCGCAATAATATCATATAAAATCCAAATTGATGATAATTTTACCATGTGATAACAATAGGAGTGAAGCATGCGAATAATTCCATGTAGGATTCAATCCGTCATCTATTTACCATAAGGAAAGCATTGGGTTCCTTGTCTCTCTGTTGTTTTAGGTTAGCCACCAGACCTAGGGGAGATACTTTTGTCCATAATCGTAAATCCCACATAATGGTGACCCCACTGGGGAACGATGTATTCCCTTGGTGGTTTCTTTGCCCATTGTGTTTGATTACCTCTTTGACAGACCTTGTCTTCTTTGATCAACGAAGAACAGACCTAGGAAGTAATTTCATTGAGTCTCATTTGCAATTTTTGTGTCAGAATCCTCTATCCCTAGACCAACGCTCCCCCAGTGCCTTTGAAAGAGCATTGCACCTCATCTAGGCCCACTCAGTACCAGCATTGCAGAGCACTAGTGCTTCTTCTGCACCAACGTTGGCCCCTATTTTTGCACAAAATTTTCCCTTGTTTTTTAGTGTCTCTTTGATTAACCTACTTCCAACTGACCTTCCCTGAGTCTTGAGTGTGTTGTGGTCTCTCTAAAGCCTCCATTTGGTTTGCATTTGTGTTTGATTGCCTTTCGTAATAATTGTGTTAGTATGAATTCTTTGTCGAAGTGTACGAAAAAGAACCACTTTAGCTACGCATAACTAATAGCCCTAACAACAGTAGAGGCTGCAAAACATCTTCAGATCTGCAATTAGTAGTTAAAATGCTGCAACAAACAGATCTATAAATGGAAAGATATTAAGCAGAAAAGTAAAGAGTTTGCTCCATGCATCCAACAGACAAGACAAGAACACGATTTTTGAATGAATTTTTATATTACAGGGCACCTGGGAGGAAACAAGAAGGTGTATCCAGATTTCCTCAATGGGATGGGTTCTTTGTAGTCCTCAGCACTTCAGATCTAAGCTTTCTCTCTCTTGTAGATGTAGAAAACCCAATGCAGAAAGTATAGCTCAATGGGAGCAAAATGGTAGAAAATGAGACCAAGTGTATAGATCCAGAGTGATCTAATAGGCAACAAAAGGTGAAGAATGATGGGGAAAACCCTCCTATTTATAACAAAATATTGGGTCATTCTAGATCTTGGTGCATGATTAAATAATGTTAATCAAATCTAGATCCACCTCTATGGAATATTTTATTATTATTTGTTGGAGGGAAAGGGTGTTTGACTTGGGTCAAATCCCTTGATTAGTGAGGAATAAATAAATAAATGATTTATTTATCCTTTTAAGGAAGTGGTTGGGATATAATCAAATAAATAATGATTTATTTAATTAATAGTGGTTGATTTGGTCATTTTTAACAAGGAATATTATTTAAATAATTATTCCTAGAAAATAATAAGATAACTATGGGTGTATCTCATTAATTTCTTTGTTTTTGGGTTAAACATGACTGGGAATAATAATTAAATTATGGTTTAATTAATTATTCCTTTTGGGGTTTCCTAATTAACATAGTGAAAGCATTTTTACTTGGGGTAAAACTGGTCTTACATGGTGCACTTGGGTCCATCTAATGATGAAAGGTTAGATGACCAAAAAATGGTGTAACAAATTGGTTTTTATTTTTATTTGTTCTTTTCATTAGGTCGTTTGCAAATTGATTTCGTTTGGTCATTGATCACTTGGATGAATTGTTGTTCTAATCCTCATTCTAAAAAGTGCATTTGAATCAATGATTAAACTTTTGCATCTTAGTTTTCCTCTTTTCGAAAATTAAGTGTTGAAAAGATTTTTTTTTTGCATTGGCATTTAGGGTTTTTTATGTGCATTGATATAGGAGCAGTCACATTGAAAGGGAAATTGCATCTTGCATCTTGTTTGCTGCAAATTGATTGTTTCTTCCCTTCCTTAGCTAGATTTTCATTGAAATAGAAGATTTCCGTTTTCTCATGCTAGATTTTCATTTTAGGATATTCAAGAGACATTTGTGGTGAGCCCAAAACTAAAACTTAATCAAAGATAAACATCAAAATTTATTGAATCAACCTAAGGAGAATTTGTAACATTAACACAAACACTTAAGAGGTATAGGCTAGAAACTTGTTTTGGCGTCATTAAACATAGGAGTTGTCGTTGTTTGGCAACGTTGCATATCAGGAGTGATATCTCATTCCACGTATGTGAGTGTATATGATCGTTCTCCACGTACTTTTTGGTATATTGGATGACGCTCCATGCACGTAAAGTATAAAGGAACACTCTCATCGAATGGTTACATATTAGACAACACTACTACGGACTGCACTCCCATGTACCGTTGTTGTGAAACCAGCTCCAAAAAGAGAAGAAAAGAGATATCAACGCCTTAGAAATAAGCCAATTTGAGGGGGCAAACTCCAATACATTACATGAATGAATAATTCTTGGATGATTCAAATTACAAAACCTCCTTTCTATATATAGGAGTCCATGGGGTCACAATGTAATCCTAGCCGACCTAACAATAATAATTTAAGGGCACAATAATAACAATATGGGGGTTACAAGGGTATAATAATAGCAATAAGGGGGTTACACTAACAACAATAAGGGACTATACTAGTAATATAGGGACCTAACATGCCCCTCTCCTTCAAAAAAGTGTTGTCCTCAACGCTTGAGTAGCTCTGGGTGCTTCTGTATAAAATTCTCATCCTCCCATGTAGAATCTTCGGTGGGTAAGTTCTTCCACTTGATGAGATACTCTGAAATTGATCGATTCCGTAGTTGTCGAGTTCTTGTTTCCGTGACCGCTTCAGGTTCCAATATGATTTTTCCTTCCTCATCAAGTTCTGGAAATATTGTTTGAGCTGGAAGATTTTCACCTATAACCTTCTTTAAGCATGAAACATGGAAAACTGGATGTACTCGCGAAGAAGCAGGAAGCTCCAATTTGTATGCCATAGTACCAATTTTTTGCAACACCTTGTAAGGACCATAGTACTTTGGTGATAATTTATTATCCTTCTTAGCTTGCTTGAGGGACATTTGTTTGTATGGTTGTAGCCATAAAAATACCCAGCCTCCTACATCAAAACTTCTCTCGCTGCGATGTTGATCTGCCCGTTGCTTCATTCGATTTTGTGCCAAATTCAGGTTGTCCTTTAAGAGTTGTAGAACTTCTTGTTGATGCTCGATGTGATCTTCCATTGCTTGAACCTTCAAATTTTCTCTTAAATATGATGTGATGGATGGTGGATGATATCCATAAAGTGCCATAAATGGGGTCATTTTTGCTGCAGTATGGAAGCAAGTGTTATACCACCATTCAGCGAGAGGTAACCACTTGACCCATTGTGTTTGTTTATCAGATACAAAACAACGAAGATATCCTTCCAAACATTTATTTACTATCTCGGTTTGACCATCAGATTGAGGATGATAAGATGAGCTATGAGCTAATTGAGTACCCAAACAAGAAAATAACTCCGTCCAAAAATTTCCCGTAAAAATGGGATCTCTGTCGCTCACAATAACCCTTGGGCTTCCATGTAGCTTTTGAATTCTGTCCACAAATGTAGTAGCAACTGTACTTGCCTTAAATGGATGAGATAATGCACAAAAGTGTGCATACTTGGTAAGTCTATCAACTACCACCATGATGACATTCTTGCCTTCGGACTTCGGTAAACCTGTGATAAAATCCATTGTAATCTCCTCCCAACGTTGACTTGGAATGGATAAAGGTTGTAGAAGTCCCGGGGTCTTAATTGTCTCCACTTTATTCTGCTGGCAAACCAAACATTCCGCTACAAACTTTTGAATATCAGATTTAAGGCCATCCCAAAAAAATTCTTTCTTCACCCTGTGGTAAGTTTTTAAAAATCCTGAGTGTCCTCCTAAAGGAGAAGTGTGCAATTCCAGAAGAATATTTTGTTTTAGTTGAGAATTCTTACAAAGATATAAGCGATCTTTGTACCATAAGGAATCATTTTTCCAACTAAATGTATCAGATGTACTAGGATCTTGCTGCAACTTTTGAATGAGTGTCCATACATCTTTGTCCTTCTTCCATTCATCTCTTGATTCGGTTATCCAATCTGGTTGGATAATAGAAATGGCACAAAGCAATGCTTCCACTTCTTCATTCTTTCTTGAGAGTGCATCTGCAACAACATTAAGCTTTCCTTTTTTGTAGATTATTTCAAAGTCATAACCCAACATCTTTGTGACCCATTTTTGCTGCTCTTCTGAAGATAGTCTTTGTTCCAAAAAAGTGTTTAAGACTATCATGATCAGTTTTTACCTTGAAGTGTCTTCCCATTAGGTAAGTTCGCCATTTCTTTAGTGCATGCAGTATTGCTAACATTTCCTTCCCATAAATAGGTTTCTGTAAATACTTTCCTTTGATTGGATGACTTTCAAAAGCAATGGGTCTTCCTTCTTGCATTAAAACAACACCAATTCCATTTCCTGAGGCATCACATTCCACAATAAAGGTTTTTGTGAAGTCTAGCGTAGCTAAGACTGGTGCTAGGCATATTTCCTTTTTAAGATGTTCAAATGCCTTAGTTTCTTCAGGAGTCCATGAAAATGCATCTTTCTTCAATAATGTTGTTAGAGGTGCTGCTATTCTCCCATAATTCTTAACAAAATTTCGATAATACCCTGTTAACCCGAGAAATCCTCACAATTTCTTTATGGTTATGGGGACTTTCCATTACTTAATGGCTTTGATTTTGTTAGGGTCTACCTTAACACCCCCGTGAGATACAATATGACCTAGATATTCCACCTCCTGTACTCCAAAGAAACATTTGGATGTTTTTGCATATAATTGTTTCTCCTGCAATAGTTTGAGCACCCTATCAACATGTTGAACATGATCCTTCCAAGACCTACTGTAGATTAGTATATCATCAAAAAATACTAGCACAAATTTTCTAAGGAAGGGTTTGAAAATGGAATTATTCAACCCTTGAAATGTAGAAGGTGCATTGGTAAGGCCAAAAGGCATGACCAAAAATTCATAATGACACTCATGAGTTCGAAATGTTGTTTTCGGAATATCTTCAGTCTTCATTCTAATTTGATGATACCCTGAACGAAGATCCAACTTGGTAAAATAAATTGCTCCATGTAATTCTTCCAATATTCATCAATCACTGGAATAAGAAATTTATCTTTAATGGTGAGCTTATTGAGCTCTCTATAATCCAGACACATGAGCCATGATCCATCCTTCTTGTGTACCAATACTACAGGAGCAAAGAAAGAACTTTGACTAGGTTGAATTATACCCGCCTCTAACATTTCTACAATCATACATTCAATTTCACTCTTTTGGATATAAGGATATCTATAAGGCCTAATGTTTGGAGGAACACTTCCTTGAATCAAATGAATAGCATGATCATGATCACGAATAGGTGGGAGTCCTTTGGGAGTTTCAAAAACCTTGGAATGATTGTCTAAGACTTTTTGGAGATCTGCAGAAATAGATGATTTTTATGTTGGAACTTCTAGTGAGCATAATTGTGCAATTATGCCTTCTTGTTATTTATTTAGAAGCTTTGTCATGACATTAGAGCTTATTATCTTTCCCGGCTTCCCTGCAATACCCCGTAATTTGACTTCCTTTCCTTCTGAAAAAAATTTCAAGAAAAGTTCTTGAAAATTAAAAGCTATCGTCCCCATAGATTGTAACCATTGTACTCCTAGTACAACATCAGCACCTCCCATAGGAATGGAAAGCATTGGACTAGTCAATACATATTCCCCCATGGTTAGCTTGATATTATGGCATTTTCCAGAGCAATTTATGGTTCCTCCATTTGCAACCATCACTTGACATTCTGGTGCTGGGTATAGGAAACAATTCAATTCCTTGGCTACCTTACAATGAATAAAATTATGGGTACTACCTGAATCAATCAACACTATTACCTTTTCCTTCTTGATATGTCCTTCTATCTTGAGAGTTTGAGGAGTGGTAATTCCTGCCAATGCATTACACGATATGGTCGGACTGATTTCTTCCTCTTCTTGGGTTGGTTCCTGGTGTATATCCTCTTCTTGTTCATTTTCTTCTTCCTCTTCACAATCTATGTAAAATAATTTCTTCTCAGCACACTTATGACCTTTAGTGTATTTGATATCACAATTTTAGTAAAGCCCTTTTGCTCTTTTTTCTTCCAATTGTTGTGGTGTCAACCTTGTAGGTTGTGGAAATTTAGGAGTAGCAACACTTCCCTCTTTATAGAAGTGAGTGGTAGGCTTCCTTGTCGCCATAATTTTACATTCAATTTTTCTTGCCAACCTGAATGCCTTCTCCAATGAATCAGGTTCCAAAACGAGAACTTCATGTTGCATGTTATCCTTTAAAGTACCTATGAAGAGATCAATCATGTGTTCCTCTGGAATATCAGTTACCCTTATATTCAATTTTTGGAAGTCCTCAATGTGCGCCCCCACTAAACCATTTTGTTTGAGATTTATCAATTGGCTAAAGAAGGTGTTGCTCTTTGTATCCTCATAATGTGCTATATTTTCCTCCATAAAAATTGACCAAGTGATAATTTTTTTACGGGAGCAAAGCCATCGATACCATACAAATGTATTTTGTTATAAATGTAAAGTTGCAATGTGTACCTTTTGTGTGTTTTGCACATTATGGAGATCAAAATATTGCTCCATCTGTAGTATCCATGTTATAAGATCCTTTCCATCAAACTTCCTCATATCCATTTTTGGAATATGGTGGTTCTTCCCTCCAACATTAGATTTTATGAAATCACGATTAACATTGATTTTGTTCTCATCATGAGTTTCCTCTACTATCTTTTCACCATTAGGAAACATTTCTTGTATTAACTTTGTCAAACCTTCCATGTCTGCTTTTAGATCATTCTTCATGTTTTCCATTTTCTCATCGATCTTAGCTTCCATGTCATCCATATTAGATTCCATGCCAGCTTCCATGCCATCTATCTTAGATTTCATGCCATTCTTCAAACCATCCATCTTAGATTCACGCCTTTCTTCAAACTTCCATGTAATTTTTTGTTGCTCTTTGCGAGAGCGAAATTTGTTCACTTGCTCTTGTAATTTTGATATGTCATATTGCCATTCTTCATCTTCATGAATCATAGTAGAGCCTTCTAAAGGCTTAATGGGTGTTGAATTCTTTTTAGGGGCCATTTTAGAATCAAATACTGATATCTATTCTACAATATGCCTTTGGAATCAATTCAACTTGATTCTTCAAACAAGACTTATGCAATTCAGGAAAAAAAATACACACCTTTTACTTTCTTTTGGGGAGCTCTATATTGAAATTGAGTTATCTATATAATTTCAGATCCTCAATATCTGAAATTCGGCCTTGTAGTAGCCCTCTAAAGCTTCTTTCAAATGTCACAGGTCTGACCTGATTTGGATTCTTGAAGAAAAAGATATGTCCAATCTCCCACAATGACCCAATTATGGAATGGTTCAGTAGAGCGAACTTGTAAACTTGCCACGTCTTCCTGTTTCCTCTTTGGCTCTGAAACTGATATATAGGAAACTACAGTCTGTTTACTTGAGGTCACTTTTTACAGCATTCCAATCCGATGCTCAGAGAGAGAGTTATGAATATTTTCCCACGATAACCTCTTTGAGATGAAATTCAGGAGCCTGAACAATACCTAACTTCCACAGATCATATCTCTAAAAATATTGTGAACCAAGCCTAGAAATGTTGTGAAGATGTTCCTCAGGATTTCGGCTTCGCTCTCCAAAAATTTCAGCTTCTTAATCTTCGCAGAAAAAAAGTTATAGTGAAAATGCCGCGATGACTTGTTTAGGTTAAATTCAGGAGCCTGCAAAAAACCCTAACTTCCACAGATCATATCTCCGAAAATATGAACCAAGCTCTGAAATTTTGTGACGATGTTCCTCAGGAATTCGGCTTCGCACTCTAAAAATTTCAGCTTCTGAACCTTCGTAGAAAAAAAGTTATAGTGAAAATTCCATGATGACTAGTTTGGAGCAGCGAAAACCCTAGAATCTAAAGCTCTGATACCAAATGTTGTGAAACCAGCTCCAAAAAGAGAAGAAAAGAGATATCAATGCCTTAGAAACAAGCCACTTCGAGGGGTCCGTAACCTCCAATACATTACATGAATGAACAATTCTTGGATGATTCAAATTACAAAACCTCTTTTCTATATATAGGAGTCCATGTGGCCACAATGTAATCCTAGCCGACCTAACAGTAATAATTTAGGGGCACAATAATAAAAATATGGGGGTTACAAGGGTACAATAATAACAATAAGGGGGTTACACTAACAACAATAAGGGACTACACTAGTTATATAGGGACCTAACAATCGTCTAGTATATTTTGGGAGTCCCCTGTAAGTTCCTATCCATCCATAGGTAACCGAGTATGCCGCCTTGTATACTGTGATACACCAAACACAAAATTCACGGAGATTGGCTGCCGTATGTTAAGTCCTTGGTTCACCAAGGTGTATATTGCAGTTCATGCTTGCTTGCTAATCCCTTATGCCTAGATTACCCTATTTTTTATTTATTTATTTTTGTGTTAATAAAATTTATTATCCAATGTCGAAGAACAAATCCCCCACCCTGTCGTCTGTGTAGAATACAAAATAAGCATACCCTTCCACCAGAGGCTACTCCTAGCCATCGTTAGAAGCATAAGAAAACACAAACTATCGAATCTGGAACTTCGGGAACTACTTCTGACCCTCCCCTTGATATTGATCCACCAGAATCATCTGTCCCTTTGAGTTCCGAGCCCGAGATCACATCTACTCTTCATGATGACACTGACACAATCAAAACATAAGTCCCTGAAACTTTATTTCCTGAGGTTATTGAACATGACATTCCTGAGTCAGACACTTTTATTCCTAAGGTTGTCGAACCTGAGGAGCCTCAACAATCTTCACTAGTTACGTCAAGACCTTCCTCTTCTCTTCCTTTGTCTCAGAAAAAACCTATATATCTTGGACCTGACAATGAACCTCTTCCATATGAACTTGTGAGTATTGAAGAGATTGCACAATAAGAGCCTCGTCCTTCTACTCATCTTCATTGGGAAGGACTCCATTTTTATCAGACCGATCCTCTTCCTCCTCTTCAGAATCTGACACAAACTCCTTTTCCTGATTCTTTGGAATTATCCGCGGATATCTTGTGGAAATATTCATTGGGATTGTGAACCATGACTCGAACTATTGGAAAGTGTAACTAGGTTCAGTCTTCATATTGACTATGTAATTATGTATTTATGAAATGAAGAAGACAAAGATAATAACATGTATTTTTGTTATGCTTGCTTCATGGGTTTCATGAGAAAGTTTTATATTATAGGTCAAAAGACTTCTTTTTGATGTCTTCTAGGGATTTTTCATCTTGTCATAAATGTACCAATTAAGAGTCATGTATATGAAGAGCCTAGTCAAATAAATATGCCTTAAGACCTTGTCATATAACCTTGAATAAATGGCTCAAGTATGATGCTAGCACTACTGCTCAAACCAACCTTCAAGACAACCTTCATCGCACTAGAGGATACACTCTACAAGTCGGCCTATAGTGCTTGTTCAAGTCGAACCCATAACTAAAGTACAAGTCGACTTATTTATAGACAGGATCAACTATTTAAAGGAACTTGTAGATTTCATTTTTACATAGAAATTCGGATAAGTGCTCTGTGATTTAGTGCGAGTTATGGGACTGAAGAGAAGTGTGAGAAAGTAAGATTATATCTGCGGTTTCATTTGAAGACATATCCTCGGTCAAGTATGAGATCACTGTGGTCACACTTATCTGCAATAAGTGAGAAGTTAATACTGCATTCAAGTGATTGTGTTGATTATGGAAATAGGACTGTGATCAAATGCGAAGAAGGAAGACTATGTAAAGTGCAAAATAGGACTATATTAAGTACTATAATAGGGTTGTGTTAAAGTGGTTACAGGAAAATGTTAAGTATAATATATATACTCAAAAATATAAGGAATGTTATCATCATAGTATAGGGTGGACTATTCATTGGAAGGAATCAAGACAAGTGTGCAAAGTCAGCAAGGTTAAAGTGAAGGCTCAAGGTAAGACAGTCTATGGCATAGTGCTGACATCAAGCAAGGATCTCATACAACTGGAGAAGGAAGAATACAAGCAGAGACTGAGATCGCTCGTCTTGGTGCTGAAAGGTGCAGATCGACACAGGAAAGAAGGATAATCTCAAATAGTCATTGAAGAAGTAGTGACAAGGTCTTAGAGGCATACATAGGTCAAGGGTCTAAGTAATGGTCATGGTACTTGTCAACTGAAAGTATATAAGAATAATTTCTTGTGGGTTTTCCTCTCCAAGAGGGAGAGGTTTTGGCCCTGGCTTGAAGAGCCTATATTTGTGTCTCATATGTTTTGGTAATTGAATTGATGAAACACATAATAAGCTAAGAAGAGAATACATAAGTAAGAGAATTAAGCTCACAAGTAATTATCAAGAAGAGAATTTGAATTAAACACTACCCTACCAAATTCTCAACAGGAATTGATCCGACCTCTTAGCTAGTGTTCGCCACTATGGTTGAGACATTGATGTTGCTTCCTCATCTATGTTTACAACATCACCAGAAACACATTTGTATGGTGTCCTATTATCCCACCTGGATATCAATCTTTATCTGGTACCTTTTCTAGTGCAACCTCTAGTCCTTGGACCTCTCCCATGTCATCTAATTCGGGAATAAAATTTGGTACTTCTCTTATGAATGCTACACAATCTACTCCCCTTCCTCCACTTACATCTACAGTTGAGCAGCATACTGACCCTTATGTTAGTGGGAAAGGTTACCTTCAACAACATAACTCTCCTTATGTTGGGTACCCTCCATCTGGATCACAATTTCCTCCATCATCCCCTCCTCCTTTGGCAGGGGGAAACTATTGATGGTATACCTCAAGTTGGTAATCAACCTTATTATAGTCCTCCTTATCCTGGAATGGTTTCCAGTGTTTGATAACCTACTTTTCCCGTTCAACTTGGTTCATTTTGGGACCAATTGTTGAATCCTCAATCTGCACTATCTTCGTCTCAAATTCCTATCCATCCATCAACACCCCAACAAGCTCAAATACATGTGAGACAACCTTTATAGGCTATCGTTGCATCACAACCTTTTCCATTAGTATCTGGCACTTCCCAAGTCATGCTTACCTATCTTGTACAAGGTACCTCACATTCTCAACCACTTGGATAGGGTACTCCTCAATTTTTTATAAGACAAAATTTTCATAGTATGGCACAGTCTCAATCGAACCCACCCTATCATGGGACAATCTAGACTCCCATCAGAAAACAATATAGACTGTATCAATGTATTCCTCAAGTTCCTTTTCAAGGCTAACAAATCCAAACCCAGCCATTCCAACAAATTTATGGTCATCCCAGGTCTGGACAACAAGGTCACTTGTATACTGGTTATCAGAATCCTGTTTTTGTTGGTACCTAGGTTCCTTATTATCAGAATCCTCCTTATCCGGGAATGCAAGTGCCTGTTGCTCAAGCTATTCCTTCATATCCATGCCATCCTCCACCATACTTTAACCATCAATTTCCTTTTGTGGTTACACTCTAATTGCCAGACTTTTAACTCGGCTTACTAATGACCCCATTCCTCATTCACGATGGTGGCTGATTATTCCCACTAAATTTCCTTTTGATATCCCAAAATTCAATGGGAATCCAGGATAAGACTCGTCGACACACATTGTGACATATCATCTATGGTGTTCTTTAAACTCCCTTAACGATGATTCCATTCCACTTTGTCTTTTCCAACGAACGCTTATAGGTACCATAACTAAATGGTATATTGATTTACCTAGAGATTCATTTCATGATTTCAACACTTTAGCCACCACCTTCCTTACACATTTCCAGTTTCCCATCAAATATGAAACTGGAATGAAACTATTGATCAACTTCAAACAATCAGATTCCACTCACATCTTAGATCACATTCATGAGTGGAGGTGTCACCGTTGGTTGGTCAAGATTTATTTTCCCGATAAATTGTTAGAAAAATGGTTTACTAAGTCTCTTTTTTCGCCTATAACAAAAGATGTGGCTAAAGGTGGATTCATGACCGAAGAGCAAGTTATTTCTCATGCACAATATTTAGACCTTATTTATACCCAATCGATCATGCTCTATGATAAGATACCAAATTATGTGAGACCTTCAAATATTATTCCTCCTCCACCTGGTAAAGAATATCATGCTACTGATGGCATGATTGGTTCTTCCAGTTTGCAGTTGGTGATTAAACCATCTGGTATTTCTCTTACCGCATCTGCTCAAAACCCTCAATCCCATTCTCCTGTGGCTTCTGCTTCCGAGATAATGTCATTTCATCTGACAAAGGCAAGTATCAACAACAACTTGGAAGCAAGAAGAAAGGAAAATGTAAGAAGAAGAAAGACCCCTCACCGCATGGTAAAAAATAAATCAGTCCTCCGACGAGAAACAAAAGCCTCAATACACATGCTTGATTTGCAACGATCACTTTACACATGATTGTCCGCACCGCACTAAAGTGAATCAATTTTTTAAATCTTCCACTTCTCCTGCTCTATTGACCGACCCATTTCCTAATAAGGAGAATCACATGGTTGCCCGAGACCCTCCTTCCTCTAAAAAAACTTTGATGCTTTCCCCCTAAAAGCTGAAAACTGATGTTATGGTGGCCACTCGGAACAAGGACTATGGTAATATGAATCCACCAAACCGTCAAGCTACTGATCAACCTGCCAGTTCAGCAACACTTTCATCTGATCCTACTCCACCTCCAATTCCTATGGAATTGACTATCAAGCCTCCAAAGGGTGTTATTCATAAGTCTGTTTTAGATCCGCGTTCAAGAGCTGCTCAAAATTATAACGTATTTGAAGACTTGGCTCAGTCTCCATCAACTATGTCAACTCTTGATGTGTTGCAAAAATTTCCCGCCCAAAATAAGGCCCTGTTGTCAGCTATCGGATGTGTGGATCCATCAAATTCCAACATATTGGTTTTCTCTCATGAAAACTATACCCTCAGACTTCCGGCTCAATTATCTTTTATAATATAGGTTGTCGTCTATGGTAAGAACATTCATCGCTCTATCGTGGAAAATGGAGCCTTGACCTGCATTATGTCCATGTCTCATTGGAAGGCAATTGATTTGCCTCAAATGAGTCAATCAACCACCACATTGAAAGCATTTGATGGGAGGATGGATACACCTTGTGGGATTTTGAATTCCCTTCAGGTAGAATTACGGGGAAAAATCATTTTCATAGAACTTGAACTTATTGATGGACCTCTCGATTATAATATTCTATTGGGACGTATGTGGGTTTATTCCATGGACATCATCATTTCGACTTACTTCCATATGATATCCTTTCCCAAGAAAGGCATGATTGTAGCCATAGAATAACTCACCTTTTTTGCCTCTGATTCTCACGTTACTGGAAGTGTCCCTCTTGTAGGGGAAAATATACATTCCTATCAACATGTTGGAGTTAGATTGTTGAAGGATTCTTCAATTATGAGAAAATTTTCTCTCCGTCCTCCTCTCCTTCCTGACAACTCATATTCGGTTGCTTATATCAACATGATATCATCCTATACTATACTGACCGATCCATGGATTGTACCTGATGGAACCAACATCCAAAGTTTTGGTAACCAAATTCTACTTAGCCTCCTTAAGCTAGATTACGAAGCCATCTATTTGTCTTGTGTGACTTACACCTTCTCTTCGATTAATTGGGTGGATCGATCACTGGATTATGGCACATCTTCTGATCCCTTTTCTCGCGTATTCTCTACTGATGAGAGCATCAAGGAGATCATGATGCCAGATGATGAGTCGTGGGACGAACATCATCATTGTTCCTTCTTACCAGATTCCATTAAGGATAATCTCTGTGATATATACTTACCTAATTTGTTGAGCCTTTTACGAATTTGAGCTCTAGTCATAGGGTTGACTCCAAAAAGAACCTTTCGAATATCGAAGAAACGATACCTCTTGATACCTCTATCAAACCAGGTGTTGTCGAAAATCTATACATTGGAGCATCTTGTTCTCCATCTAAGATCAAGATCTATAGAGCCCTCTTTTGTGAGTTTTGGGATGTATTTTCCTAGACTTATGAAGAAATTCCAGGTATCGACTCCGTTGAAGATTGTAACTAGGCCCGGTTGAAGATTGTAACTAGGCCCGGTATTCATAAATTGTATTTGACTCAATATTTATTGTACTTGTCAAAATAATAAAACAAAATAATTTTATATTATTATTAAATGACTTATTAAAGCATGGGTGTCATGATCGGGTCATATTGTTTTAGGTCAAAGTCCCCATTATGGACTTCTAGGTTTTATTTTGAATCTATACGATTATTGCAAATTTCAATTGACTCATATTTGGATTTTGCATCATGAAAATAGGTTAAGTATTGAGTCAAATACGATTTATGGAGCCTCCATATCAATTCGGCCTCAAGTCCAATAATTTTAACCCATCAAAGGCCTATAAATACAGGGAGATCAAATTCATTTGGAGACATCACACTCTCACACAAAAAAATCAATATATTTTGTTGCATCAAGGAAAAGTGCGAGGTGAAGGAAGAGGTCTTTTGGAGTGCAGTTTTGGGAAAGCTAAAGGAGTTCAAGAAAATAAAAAATTTGGTGCTACTCTCTCTCTCTCACGTGCTATAGTTTGGAAGATCGAAGTTCTCCATCATTTACTGCATCATTTGCTGCCTGTTGCTTCTGCCAAGTGAAGAAGAAGTCAAATTTTAGTCTGCTAAATGCTGCTGCCTTGAGAATTTGTATTGGGTTAAAATCAAAGTTCTAGAAGAAATATTGAAGTATTTCCCTCAAGATCGAAGTTCCAGAAGCAAGGTCGAAGTTCTAGGTCGAAGAAACTACAACATAGTGTTGCTACTATTGTTGTTGCTGCCAGATTGAAGAAGGATCAAAGGGAAGGATGACTTGTTGTGGAAGAAGTTTGAGACAAGGTCTAGAGTCTCAAGAATTACTATTGAAGGAAGAATTACTGACTAGGTTTTCCTCGAGAATGGGGTTTTTCCCTAGATTCTAGCCTACATCTGGTGTCTTTGATCTATGTGCATTTGCTTTGATATTTTCTTGATGAACTAAGAAGAAATAACATAAGAAGAACTAAAGAAAATTATAATTAAATAATCAAGAATAAGAGAATCTTTCTACCTTTTTTATTCTCTAACATGGTATTAGAGCTTTGGTGAAAGGAGAATGAAAATATAGTATCAAGGATTTGATCAAGGACACATAAGAAGTTCACTAAAGGAAATAAGTCTTCACTGCCTTCAAGAAATATGTCTAGCACTATCAAAGGAGAAAACAAGCTTGAAGGAGCTTCTAACTATAGATCTTGGAAAAAGAGGATTGACCTCCTCCTAGAAAAGAACAAGGTCTTAGACTTGGTGAAAGGAAAATTGAAGAAGCCCACAAAAGAATCAAGTGATGCTGATAAGGTGAAATTTAGAGAATTGGAATTGGTGGCAATGGGTTTAATGGTTGAAAGCATAAAGGAAAATCTTGTCCCTTTCATTTCAAACCCTGATCATGCGCAGGAAATGTATGATGCACTATCAAAACTATTTACCACCAAGAATATTGGAAAGATGGCAAGTCTAAAAAATGAACTAAGGACTACTAATATGAACAAGGAGGATTTTGTATCTACCTTATTTGTGAAGATAGCAAGAATAAGAGATGAAATTATTTCCATCGATGAAATAATGTCAGATAAATAACTTGTTATCACAACAATATTAGGGCTACCAGGGCAACAATACTAGGGCTACCACCTACTTGGGGTGCATTTGCTGTAGGTCTCAATAGGTGGAAAAAAACTCCCACCTTTTAGAAATTATAGACACCATGTAGTCAAGATGAATTTAGAATCTAAATTGTAGCCAAAAATGAAGAAGTATCAAATGCTTATGTTGTTCACCACCAGGGAAACTTCAAGAAGAGAGGGCTAAGGAAGAAGGTTGATATGTCAAAGATTGAATGCTATCATTGTCCCGACAATCCAAGAAGTAAGAAAAGAGATAGAGAAAATTTGGTTGAAGAAGTACCCTCTCCCAAGAAAGAAAAGACCGAAGAGAATGAATTAAGGGACTTACATTACTAAGCCCCTTACTCATAGTTTTAGATATTTCATTTGTATATTTTATATTTAGTTCTAGATTTAACATATTTTTGGAAATAAATTCTTCTTGTTTTATAAGTTTATAGGTTTCCCTCAAAGCTTTGGAGGGAACCCACAACAACTCCTCAATATAAGTATCTCATTCCCTCTCTATTTGTTTTCATGTACTTATTTAAAGTTTTTATTATATTAAATACTAATCACTTGTCTACCTCTATTTCCTTGTCTAGGAATTAACCTGCTCAAGAATTATGGTAAAAGACCTCAAGGATTAAGAAGGAAGCCCTCACTAGACAAATCATTGAATAAAAAGGTTTTTCAAAGAATTAAAGGTATGTCTTAGATTATGAAGTCTTGTTATTCTCTAGTACATTCATTCTATACTACAAACTATTGCTATGTCTAGCTCTAATGAATATCAAAATGATTCTTGTTTAGTATGATTCATCATCCAATGAATCTACCCACCTTATATACCTCAAATTTTTTGCATTAATAAAAAACCTAAAAATGTTATCTGGAAACCCTAAACTAAGGATATGTTGATAATATGTGAAACCCTAAACCTACTTAGGGCTATTAGAGAAGACATTTCTATTCTGGTTAATGTATTGATAATGGTGTGTTTGGGATTTTGATATTATCATGGAAGCTCTAACTAATTAGGGTTGAAATGATGTTGTTCGAAATCTCGAACCTTTAAAGTCTTAAAAGAATAAGGTTTTTCTTTGACATAAACCAAAACCCTAATTTTTGGTTTGGTCAACAAGCGAAATCCTTGTTACAAAAATTCCTAGAAAGGAAACCCTAGGTATATATTTCTTTGATTGAGTTCCTAGCTTAGCCTAGGTCAATGTATGTATGATATATTAAATATTGTCTAATTATATGATATTCTTATGCATGTTGGTAATCTCCTAGATATATTTGTTGACCAAATTTCTAATGGTTGTAAGTTCTAGGGTTTAGAAACAAACTCTAGTCAAAGTTTGAAGGTCTATTATGATGATTGAAAAGTATAGTGTTTTACATCTAAGCCCTAGTGATGAGTACATTCTCTAGTATATGCACTCATTTGAATCTATATAATGTTTACTAAGAATTTATAGATGGAATTTCTAGGGTTTACATCAAATCCTAGATGAATTTATTTATGATATGTTCTAGGGTTTATATCAAACCCTAGTAAAAGATATTCATACTAGATTTTCCTTGATTAAATGAAATATAGGGTTTACATAAAACTTTAGTAGATAGTATATCATATGGTTTCCAAAAGTTATTAGATACCTTTATTTTTATTTTCGACTTATTTCTAGGGATCACTATATGAGAATACCAATCTTCTCTCATCTTGATTTGCTGATATGATTTAAGGTTTGTATCAAAACTGAGCTACATGATTGAAGTATTGAAGTATAGTCTCTTGTTGTTTATGAAAAGTCTAAATGCTTTCAATACTATAATTTTTTGTTACGAATAAATTCATGCTTCTACATAATTGGTTGTACTTTCTATCTAAGTTATGTAGGTACATCATATTGGTGAAATCGTCCATAAGAGAAGTTAATATGATGAGAAGGAAGGAAGCCATTACATATTCTTCAACACTAAAGGAAGAAGTTAATCTCCCTACATTAAGAGCGAGCCTGGATAAAATAACTCTCCCTAGGTTAAGAGGGAGGGAACAACATAAGTCTTGATTGGAGAATACATGCTGGAATAAATGTTGCTCTGTGAAAAATAGGGAAATAAATACTCTCTAAAATATTCAAATGACAGACCTACTAGTTGAAGGGAAACATCGAAACCCCAAAGGTTTGTTTTTTTGATGTATTTATGTTGCTGATTGGGGTTGTGTTTGTAAAAATGAATCTCTCAGATGTTTGGATAGCATGATTGTTACCAATCATTTTGATTGGGAGAGATTGGTTATCCTTGATCTGCTGGATCAAGGGTGTTGAGGCTTTGTGAGTGAAGCATTGCCTGGAAAGACATTGGGCCAACACATTGTGTTGATGTTTGGTAGGGAGGGTGGCATCGAGTGGTTGTGCACCTAGTTCCATGGGTTGATGGTTAGTAAGTAAGCCCGATGGTACCTATAGAGGCTGAAAGCTATAGTTCATCTTAGTCCCACCTGGATAGATTTCCTTAGCCAAGAATCTAGTCCATGGCATTGTGGTTCCTAAACTTTTGAGTGACCAAATTGATATATTTCCCTGGTCATGAATCTAATCCATGACATTTAAGTGTCTAAATTTTTTTCATAGTTCACATAGTTCAGATCTACCTTGTACTATTGTATTATGAATACCTCCCTAGTTAAGAGGGAGTGTTGAAGATTGTAACTAGGTTCGGTCTTCATAAATTGTATTTGATTCAAGATTTATTGCACTTATCAAAAGAATAAAAAATAATAATTGTATATTATTATTAAATGAATTATTAAAGCATGGGTTTCATTCTTGGGTCATATTATTTTAGGTCAAAGTCCCTATTGTGGACTTCTAGGTTTTATTTTGAGTCTATAAAATTATTGCAGCTTTAAATTGACTCATATTGGAATTTTGAATCATGAAAATAGGTCAAGTATTGAGTCAAATATGATTTATGGAGTCTCCACATCAAATCGGCCTTCAAGTGATCAAGTCGGCCTCAATTCTAGTAATTAAAACCCATCAAAATCCTATAAATACAGGGAGATCGAATTCATCTGGAGACATCTCACTCTCAAACAAAAATTCGATATCTTTTGCTGCATCAAGGAAAAGTGCGAAGTGAAGGAAGAGGTATTTTGGAGTGTGGTTTTGGGAAAGATAAAGGAGTTAAATAAATTCAAAATTTTGGTGCTACTCTCCCTCTCTTACGTTATATAGTTTGGAAGATCGAAGTTCTCCATAATTTACTGCATCAGTTGCTGCATCAGGTGCTGCCAGTTGCTGCTGCCAAGTGAAGAAGAAGTTGAAGTTGATTCTACTAAATGATGCTAACTTGAGAAGTTGTATTGGGTTAAAATTGAAGTTTTAGGTGTAAGATTAAATTCTTTCCCTCAATATCGAAGTTCCAGAAGCAAGGTCGGAGTTCCAAGTCGAAGAAACTGCTACATAGTGCTACTACTGTTGCTGTTGCTTACAGATTGAAGAAGGATCAAAAGGAAGGCTGACTTGGTGTGGGGGAAGTCTGAGTCAAGGTCTAGAATATCAATAATTAATATTGAAGGAAGAATTAATTATTGGGTTTCCCCCGAGAGTGGGGTTTTCCCCTGGCTTCTAGCCTACATCTGGTGTGCTTGATCTATGTGCATTTGTTTGATGAACTAAGAAGAACATAATAAGAAGTAAAGAACATAAGAAGTACATAATCAAGAATAAGAGAATATTTCTGCCTTTCTGATTCTCTAACAAACCCAAATATAGTAGTGCATGAGATTAAAACGCATCCTGATGCCAAACCTGTCCGACAACACCTCCATCTGGTCCATCCCAAGAAGGCTATCAGGATTAAGGCTGAAGTTTAAAAGCTTCTTCTAGATGGTTTCATATACCCCATTCCTTTAACTGATTGGGTATCAAATATGTTCCATGTCATAAAGAAACAAGGAACGATCCGAGTATGTTTTTATTATCAGGATGTAAATCATGCTTGTCCAAAGGACAACTATCTAACCCCATTCATTAACCAGATTGTTGATATCTACATTGGCTACAAGATTTATTCATTCATGGATTGATTCTTGGGCTATAATCAAATCAACATTCTTTAGGTGGACCAACCTAAAATTGCATTTATTTGTCCCTCAGGTAATTTTTCCTATTAGAAAATCTCATTCGGTTTAGAGAATGTTGGGGCCACATTTCAGTGTACTATGGATTACGATTTTCATGACATTAAACACATCATGAAAATCCATTTGGATGATCTCCCTGCTCATTCTAAACGTCAGGAGGATCACCCGATGCATCTTAGAGTTATTTTCCTCCATTGTAGATATGATAACATTCAACTTAACCCAAAAAAATGTGTATTCTTTGTTAGTTCTGGTCGACTCCTGGAATTTGTCATTTCAAAACAAGGAATTTGTATTGATCCTCTGAAAGTACAAATGATCGTAGAATTTCCTACACCTTTTTCTCTCATTCAGTTACAAAGAATCTAAGGGAAAACTTACTTCCTGCAGAGGTTCATCCCTAATTACCCTGATTTGACCAAAGAATTCACTCGTTTTCTAAAAAAAGGGGTCCCCTTCCATGTGGATGACGCTGCTTAGAAATTGTTTGATGCCCTAAAATATGTACTGGTTCGGGCATCTCTTTAATACCCCCCTGATTATCAGCACAACTATTTCCGGTATCTCGCTGCTGCCATTTATACTATAGCAATGGCATTGGTACAAGAAGATGATATAAGGACTAAACATCCCATTTATTATTTGAGTCAGAACCTCAAAAATATCGAAATCAAGTATACTCATGTAGAAAAGTTGGCTTTGGTGGCTATTCAAGCAGTCCAAAGGTTTCGTCATTACATATTACTTCAAAAAACTACGGTTGTTTCAGATTGCAACCCTATGACATATATACTTTCACGTCAATTTTTGGGGGGTAAATACTCTAAGTGGATCTTTATTTTGCAAGACTTTGATCTCGAGTTCATCAATTCCAAGTCGAATAAATTCCTAGTTTTTTTCCGAGCTAATGTGTGACCTTCCTTCCCCTGATTCTGAATCTACATCTGAAGATTCAATCCCTGATGAGTCATTATTTCTGATTTTTTCATCTGACCTGTGGTATGGAGATTTTCTAATCTATCTCCAGACCTAGACTTTCCGACCCAATACCTGTCACTCTGAACAATGACGTATTGGATACCAATCTTGAGATTATGTTATTATCAGAGACACACTTTACTTTCATGGTATTGATACGATTTTACGAAGGTGCCTCACCCTTGAGGAGGCGAAGAAAGTCCTTAATGAATGCAACTCAAGGGCATGTGGAAAACATCTATTTGGTTATTCTACCGCGCATAAGATCTTACGCGTTGGTTACTTTTGGCCTACTATCTTTCACGACTGCATTCTCGCTGTCTAGAAGTGTCATGTGTGCCAGATATGCGATCATAAGATTCGTGCTCTTCTTGCTCCATTGTACCCTATTATCGCTGTTGGTTCCTTTGAAAAATGGGGTATTGACTTCATGAAATGTAGCCCTCACTCAGATAGGGGGAATGGTCATATCATTGTCGTTGTAGAATACTTTACTAAATGGGACGAGGCGATGCCTACATATAACAACACTGGAAAAAACGCTGCATAATTTTTCTTCAATCACGTTATTGGTAGGTTTGGTGTTCTGTAATAAATAGTTACAGATCACAAAAATAAATTTTTGAATCATGTTATGACCGAACTAGCTGTTAAGTTGAGAATTTCTCATGAAAATTCCACTCCCTACTATCCTGAGGCTAATGAAAAGTTGAGTCTGTTAACAAAGTTCTTATGAATATGCTTCAATGTATGTTAGGGGTCCACAAATCGGAATAAGACTTGCTTCTTTACGCTACCTTTTGGGCAGACCAAACCTCAGTTTAGACTGCTACCAGATTCACACCCTTTTAGTTGGTCTATGGTCTGGAAGAAATCCTCCCTATCAAATATGAATTTCCATTGTTAAACTAGCTGTCGAAATTCTTCTTGCCACGTCTATGGAGGACGAACATATTTTACATCTGACTCGTTTAGATGAAACTCTATGTGATGCTACTTTAGCTAATGAAGCTCATAAAAGACGCATCAAGGCGCAATACGAAAAAAATGTCAAGCCTCGTGTCTTCTTAGAAGGATACCTAGTTCTATTATATGACCAGAAGGTCGATAAGTTACGTCCAGGAAAGTTCCACCCTATGTGGTTGGGTCCATACATTTTCAAGTGAGTCCTTGCAAAAGGGGCCAATGAGTTAGTAGATTTTGATGGAGTTCCATTGGTGCAACCTAGGAATGGGTTGTACCTCAAAAACTACTATGCTTGATCTCATGCAAAGTACACTATGTACATAATGTCTATAGGTGTGTTGAGTGTGTTTGCAGTGTCTTTTCAGAGTTTCCCACGATTTCTGTTGATCCCATTTATGTTTGGTTTGCAGAAGTTGACATTTCTCGAACCATACATTGGTTATGCTGATGGTGCTAGTCGTAGTACTCAGAACCTATCTTCTGTAATGTTATCACTCCCCCTTGCTTCCCAAGGCTGAGAATGGAGATGAAGGAAGGTAACAAAAAACCAGCCTTTAGGTTAGGTAGCCAACCCTACCAAGACCAAAGAGGGCTCTCTCATTGTCACTTAGCAGCCAAAATAATGACTAAATATAATGTTTTAGGCTAGTTATGATGCTTATTAGACTAGGGTTTTATTTGCTTGGAGTTTTATTGGATATGAGTGATAATTTAGGAAACTAGGTCTAGGGTTTTGGTCTGTATTCAAAGGCTTAGTTGCAGAGGTAAGGGTGAGGCCAGGTAGGTAAGCTTAGAAGAATGCTTAATTTGTCATTATGTATAGAGTGAATTGAGAGGGAGTCAGAATGAGCATTAAACTGAATTCGTTCATCATAAGAGAAAAGAAAATTTCATGTAAATCTTACAAAAACAGAGCATGGAAAGCATGATTTCTGTCAATAAACTGATAAGACTTAGCATGAATAAGAATATATGTGAAATATGGATAATATAACATTCAACATGATAAGTTTACAGATAAAAACAAATTCTCAAAGGCATACCACTAGACTCTCAACACTCTTTCTGCAACATTGTCTTTGATTTCATTAACAAAATCTTTTACAATAGCTCCACTGCAAATAACAACTATCCAACCTCTAAAAATACTTGAGGTGGACTGGTAGCAGGAGATGATGATACTTTCTCCATGAAAACTTCTCAGATCATGTTGTTTTCTAAGAGCTGGTGTATAACAATCATCTTTACCAAACCATGGTGAAATAGGTTGGGATGAGGATTTCTACCTTTGCTTTGTACTTTTTCCACCATCTTGACCAAACTCTTGAATAGATAATTTGACAAATTGAGAGATTTGGCAATTGTAAATTCCATTAGCAACCTGACATGGTATTGGTAAAATCTTGAAAATCTCCCCTCACATGTAAATACTTCATGATGAGCTTCATTAATGGGGCATACTTATCAAGTAAATTCCTGAAAGGGAAAACATGTTCAGGTTCATCTCTGCAATGAGGTTTTAGGAACATTGGATAGCTTTCAAGGTCCAATTCCATGCCTCGTAAACCAGACTTATCCTTAATTTGGAATTCTTATTGCTGAAGTGATGGCCTCTTCTGGTAGAGTGAATTCAATGCCTGCAATGGTGGCTTTGTCTCTGCTAAAGTTTGTGGAAAAAAATATAGTCAATGGGGCATGACATCCTACCTCCATAATCTTCTCTCAAAATCTCAGACATCCATTGTTTTCAAAACATCTCTTAGCATATGGGGAGGCATTGAGTTCTTGCAGTGTGGATGGCTCAAATCTAGAGTGGTGGCCTCCATTGTGAGCTTTATTTTCAATCTCCATAGTAGTTTTGAACACAATCAAACCCTCCTAGATGAAATGAGTGGGTAGGGATGGTGAATTTGGGAAAACATGGGATATGGATAGGGTAGGTTTAGGGGCTATGATGAGGTATAAGGAGGTTGAGTAAAATTCCCCAAATACTTGAGGCAATAGGGTAATGTGTTAGCTTGAGTATATAGGAGGAATTACTTGAAATGGGTATAGGGAAGTGGGTGAAAATAGGAAAACACAAAGATTTTCTAGTTTTGCTGTGGAAGTGTAGTGGGGACTTAGGTTTTTGATGGAAACAAGGGTAAAGGGGACTGTGAGTGATAGGGGGTGTTGTGGTAGGGTTTGTAAAGGATAAATGAAAGTTTATATGGTAGGAAAAAGGGTATCCAATGGCTTCCCTTGTGAGCTTTATTTTCAATCTCCATAGTAGTCGTGAACACAATCAAACCCTCCTAGATGAAATGAGTGGGTAGGGATGGTGAATTTGGAAAAACAAGAGATATGTATAGGGTAGGTTTAGGGGATGTGATGAGGTATAAGGAGGTTGAGGAAAATTCCCCAAAAAATTGAGGCAGTAGGGTAATGTGTTAGCTTGAGTATACAGGTGGAATTAATTGAAATGGGTATAGGGAAGTGGGTCAAAATAGGAAAACACAAATATTTTGCAGTTTTTCTGCGGAAGTGTAATGGGGACTTAGGGTTTTGATGGAAAAAAGGGTAAACGAGACTATGAGTGATAGGGGGTGTTGTGGTAGGGTCTGTAAAGGATAAATGAAAGTTTAGATGGTAGGAAAAAGGGTCTCCAATGGCCTAAACCAATTAAGAAAGGAGAAACCCTAGAGCATGGGAGAGAAAAAACCTAAGGATAGAAAACACTTATAAAATCATGAATTGAATTGAAGAAACCTTTACAAGTGTCCATTTACTGGTTTTGGAGGTCACAGGAGGTTTGGACAATTGTTTTGAAGCTTGGGTAGTTGATTTAGAGGCAAAAATCCAAAAAAGTAGCACTCTTTTGCAGAAACGTAGCGTTGCCCAGAAGCATAGCACCAATACCCAAAAGCATCACGCTGCCTCAGAAACATTGCACAAATCCTTTAGAAATGTCGCAGAGCCTCTAGAAGCATAGCATATTTGATTTTCTTGCAAATTTTTCCATTTTTCTTCCACCTTTGGCAATGGTAAGGTATTCTGAAGGTGAGAGATGCACTTTATCGATCAAGGGAAGATAAAATGAGTGAAATAAATCACTTTTTCCCTTTTATAACATCAATAAAAACACCTTTTTTGTCATTTAGTGAAAAAATGACCTTTTTGAAGAACACTTTTCTTTTTGAATATTTTGACAGTGAAACAAGCTTTTGAAAGAAGACAAATTGTATTTTTTTTTATTCACCTACCTAAGCTAACTCCCTTTTAAATATATATTTTTTATGGTGGAAATGAATGACCCTTGTTTCTGCCTTCTTTATGACAGATTTTGGAATTTTATGGAGGTGAAGTGAAAGACACCTAGACACTAACCTAGGTGAAAATATGGCAACTTGACCTGAGACTCTAGATGAAAATGAAGGACATGACCCATGAAATGACAATAACCATGAATAAATTGAAGGGAGTAGCTTTTAAAGACCTAGAAATATCCAACGATCAATATTTTATTTGAAAACTGACATGGAAATGTAAAATTTTGACCTATGACCACTACTAGACAAATTTAAAGAGTACATATTGATCACTGAATATTGGACACTAGCACACAACATGGGATATCTTTGCTCCAAATGTCGAGCTACTGAGTAGGAAAGGGATTTGCATTGGTCACTCTACTAACAACATCATTGAGTATAACACATTGGTTGAGCTACTATATGATGTTATTTCACATGGTATCCGCCGTTTAGTACAACTTTCTAATGTCTATTCAGTGAGAAGTCCTACCATCCTTTGCATGGTTTTGAGAGTACGTCTTCTAGAAATACATTTCGATTTCATACGATATGAACATATTTCTAGAAATCTAAACGCATTAGAAGATGCCCTAGCTAATTACGTTTTAGATAGACATTTGCAATGAATGTAAATAAGTTTCAATTCACATCACATCATATTGAAAGTATAATAGGAAATAGGAAACAATGAATATATATATATATATAAAGTTTGGTTTTATAAAATTTGTGCCCTGAGACACATATGGCTACATCGCCCATACAAAAACTACATGTAAATATCTAAGTAGAAAAATCAATGGTGCTCATGATAAAATGACACTGCATGAGCTATCTTGTGTAGTAATTGACCAATACGGTTAGGCACTTCAATAGTGTGTCGCTGAAATCACATGGGAATTTCATTGACCACGGTCTCATCAATCCCGTGTGTTAGCCCCTCCATGTGGCGTTCCACCTCTGATAGGATCTCAGCTACCTCAATATCACGTAGCACATATTATCCTACCACAATAACCTATATTGGTACCATTGCTCCTCACGTGGTTGTCCATATGTACGACGGATATATGAAGCACCTACTAGTCGAAATGGTCCAATATTTGTATGAAAACATCAATAGTTTAGTCTCAGAAACATAAAAAACATAAAAAAAATTGTAAAAATTTCAAAAAATTAACTGGTCGAAATATTTGACCTAAAGGATCCAATTTCTCATCCTCAGGAAGCATGAGCTCGGTATTATCACAAAAATCCATCCTGCGTAAGGATAATCATTGATCATGATGAAATTTCTACGCAACTATCCAAGGAAGGCCGGTGAGAAGTGTAACACCCTCTTCCCACATGTACCCAAGTAAATGGCCAACTGGGGTAAACATGCGATGAGAGGTTACTAATATGAGATTCAACCTCATAGATGACCTTAAGGAAGTAGAACCGACGGAAGCAAGACAAACACACCTTACACAACACAAAAAAAACCTCGAGGATGTAACCCAACCTCCAAGACCCTTGAACCCTGAGGGGGAACTGATTTTTTACCCTTTTTAGCCTTATTCACAGACATCTAAGGGCAAGGGAGTGGCTAGAAGGCTATAGCTGCAGGAATGCCAAGGAAAGGTCGTGGCCAGGGCCCCAAAAAGTCAGTTTTGTACCTACAAAATTGGTATTTGTTCCACCTTTTCAACCCTAGATCCCAAGTCACTACCCAAAACTTCATGAAACTTTAGGAGATGATAAATAACATTAAAAAAAAGGTACAAAAGAAAGGCCATGACATGCGTTTCGTCAAACATGTCACAAACATTGCATCTACATGTATAAACAACATATTTAAACATGGGGGTATCTTACTTATCTGTGAATAACTAAGAAGCATTGCTCCCTTACATCATAAGATACAATACATTCTATTTTCCCATAGATATGTTTTGTATTCATTTACAGGTAAAAACATGAATAGAGCCATACATCGTCATTGATCGAATACATGCTTATAACTAGCACAATAACAACATGAATACAATGGATATAACAATAATAAAATCCATACATAAACTAGTACATTTGCATACCAAATACCAGAGAAATGGTATCTACATTACTGAATGTGAAAACCAACTGGAGATGGGACTTCCATGTTCCACCTGACCATAGATTGGTTGAGCCAAGTCTTACTTCAGCCAATCACCCCCGTGCCATATTCCAAGCATGAATGTGGGACTTTTTCAAACACATCAACCAACACCAAACTAGGGCTCCAAAGACAAAATTGTCTCAACCCAAAAATAGAGATTCCACCTCAGGGTTGGACATCAATAACCATCACAGATTGGCCTCTATCCAATCTATTCCAAGGCTCCAGAGTGTTTGTTCCAACCAAGGCTCCAGGACTAGTAACTCAACCCTAGTTGTTTTCGGGCTCCAGGGTGTTTGTCCAACCAAGGCTCTAGGACTAGTAACTCAACCGAACAGTCGTCCATCAGGCTCTAGAGCATTTGTCCAACCAAGGATCCAGGAAACAATAAGTCAACCCAACAGTTAAGGAATCATGAGAACCAACCAGAAAAAAATCAATGGAAATAATCCCACAACACCATGGCTATCCAGGAAATGACAAGGTTAGGAAAATCCACATTAATACACCATGCATGCCAAAACTAGTGAGGAAAACATACATGCAACTCGGTACCTGCACCTCAAAACCTACTGTAGGTGCTGATCCTGATGTCCTCTTGCGCTTTCCCCCTCTTTATTTTCCTTCTTGCTCCAAATAACCAAGTATCCACACTCTCCAAGAGTGCTCGAAGAAAAATTTAAGTATCCAAGAGTATGAGAGAGAGAGAGAGAGAGAGAGTAATAAGAGCTCTAAAAATACACTGACAAAAACTTACCAACTGATCCTTAGAAGCATTTTTATAGATGAGGCTTCTATTTTCTACATTTTTTTTCCTTCATTTTCCTCCTCACATGGAACCTGTGACCTTTCACCTTACTTTTCTCCTATTTTCCATTATTTTCATTAATAAAATTCCAATTAATGCCTCATGCCTTTCCAAAGCCTTTTCCTTTTCCTTTCCCAATTTCCTTTAACCATAATAAACCGAAGTGAACACCCACTAGGATTTTTTTCCCACCATTCAACTTGGAATACGTGTCCCATCAACCATGGTCTTATATATATTTTTTACATGGATTTTTTGACCAGGGTTGTTACAAAACCCTCCCCCTTAGGGGAACACCCTCCTCGGTGTTCAATGACACCTACAAACCAACAAACTGCTAAAAAAAAACATACTTACTGTGGAGCTTTATAACATAAATCATTGTGGTATTTACAATGACCATTTGTTAGAACATAACAATCATACCGTTTACTAGAGCTTTATAAACAAATCATTACAATATTCACAATAACAACCACATATACTCATGCACATTTTCTTCAACTAGCAAATAAAAATATTGTCTATGGAGCTTTATAAACCAACTCGATACAGTATTTACAATAATATACACATATACACATTTTCTCAACCAAAAAATAAAAGGATACGATGCACGTATAAGCAACAAGGGAATTCAAAGGCTCACACCTCCACCCTCAAAGTAGTGCCAGGATTCACTTCCTTCCCAAGAAGTCCAGAATCCACTATCATAGTCAAAGCTGCATCCAATGTCCAGTGCTACAATCCTGTGCTACTTGTCCTCTTAGCGAATAATTACAGGCTCATTATTCCAGGGTACACTCCTAATGTGCATATGATTCCATTTGATAGTGTTAGTGACACAAAAAATCCATCCCTAACCTTCCCTTCTCTGCTACACAGTCCCTCGGGAAATCTGGTAATCACCTTCTGTGCAATCACATACCTTCCAAGTTCCGCTTGAACCCCCATCCCAGGCAGTCCATCCATTGGCAAGGCTTCCTCGCATCAGAATAAATAAAAAACAAGGCATATCCCTGCCTAAAATCCATCATATCGGTTATAGTATGTTCATGGAAATCAATGGGCACTATTGGGTACCAATGTCCCACAATGGCCCTACTCTCGAAGTCTTTACTAGCATACATTGCATGTTTTAATTCCTTTTTTTGTTGCTTCTAATGCTTGCAATCAGTTCCAACCATGTTACTGGGAATTTCCGTGCTTCCTATACCAAGTACATAATGGGCATTGGATTCAAAATAAATTGAAATAAACTCAAATAATTTCTCATTGGTAGCTCGTGAACATATACACTGGCACTTTTGTTTACTTCCTATTACACAAGTCAAAATAGTTGTTTGATTAAATGATCATGTATAAACATATTGGCATTTGGTTATCTCAAAACACAACCATCATAAATTAAAGTCATGAATTGCATGAAATCACCAAAAACTATAATAATAAATCATATGTAACCGTCATAAATCAGAATCAAAGATCACATGCATAATATAATTGAAGTAAAGCATCGATACTTATCGTTCACCGGCCTTTACTTCTGCCTTTTTTCTTTCTGTACACACACCAGATCGATTTCCACACCCGACAAGCACCCAATTCCTTTTCTTCTCTTCAATAACATACACATACACACAGTGTACATCACAACACGTACATCCACACAAGGCATACAACACCACACAATACATATACCCACACTTGGTGTACAACACAACAGAATACATACACATACAACTAGTGTACAACACAACACATACACCTACACCCAATGTACAATGAGACACAATACATACACATTCATCCGGTGTACAATACAACACAATACATATGCCTACACCATTATACAAAACATACATCTACACTTGGTGTAAAATATGAAACAACACTTATGCATACACAGAGTACAACACAACAATTACACATGTCATGATACCACAACTACACCATGCACATACATTGTACCGCATGCCCACAACACAACATGTACATAATGCACACAATATCACATGTATACCGGTACCATATGCCCAACATGTACACAACACCACCTGTACACAACACAACCTGCATAATGTGTGCACAAGATCACATGTACACAACACCATCTGCACAACGTGTATACAACGCCAAATGTACACTGCACCACCTGTAAAATCTGTACACAATACCACATGTACACAACACCATATGCACGACATGTACTCGACACCACATGTACACATTGCTACATGCATGACATGACCTGCACACAACACCCATTATACAACATGTACACAAAACCACATGTACAATCATGCACACAACACCAAATGTACATAACACCATATGTACATCATGTACACAACACCATATGTCAAATTGGTAAATGACCAAGATGGTCACATGCAACATTCTTGTTATGTGCAAGAATTCAGTTCAACTTGTTCATCGTCAGCATCGAAATCAACGTTAGCGACTTCAACAATATTTTCCAATGTTGTTTCTCTTCATGAATTGAAGTCCAAAATGTTGTCATGTTGAGTTGTGTCGACCTGTGACATTAAAACATTAAATAGCATAGTCATGGTGAAAATTTGTAAAGTGATAAATCTATGTAAAAGACCTAAGGATAAATAAAATCCTAAGTCTAAACATTAGCACTAGGAGTCTAAGCTAAAGTGTTATTTCTAGGCAAAAATGTTAGTGATTAGTCTTAAAAACATGTTGTTAAAGACTAAATCCTAAAATCCCTAAGTATAGCACCAAAAGGTTATGTTTAAAAACCTAAAACCTAAGTCCTAGTTCTAAATCTTAACCTAAGTCTAGAACCTAAGGAGCATAGTATGAAAACTATGGCTTTCAACATTTTAAAACATTAAAAACATTACAAATTGTAAATGTTTTTACTACCAACTAACTGCGTCGTCTACCCGAACGTGACCGCTGGTGATTAGGATTATCACATGGGAACATTATCTGCCAGCACAAACTGCAACCGTCCAGATTTACCGTTGATGTAGCCGCCTTCTGAAAAGCTGTCACATGCAAAAACCGTCGGGATCTGCACTGTTCTCCTAACCTTTGGGGTTTAAACTTTATTATGTAGTTTATTTATGGGTTTTGACATATTAAAAGGCGCTAATGTTAATTAATACCTTATCCCTAAGAACTAAGTGTCATTAAGCTCGAGGACAACAAAACCTTTGGTTTCTCAACTTAAATCTACTTTTGGCCTCAATTATCTCGAGAAAACCATCATGATCTAAGAAAAGTCTAAATAGGTTTTAAAATGATATTACTCATTAATTCCTTATCTAAATGTGGCATTCAAATTAAACCTAATGAACCTTTGTCTTCGATGTATGAAGATAGAAATGTGGGAATGGATAGGTTTAATGCCATTTTCTCTCATCCTATTTAAAAACACAAAGATGTTTTGAAGAGAGGAGGAGCTCTCGAGAGAAGAATTAAGGAGAGTGCTTTTGAGGAGCATTAGAGGTGCTTCTAAGCACATTGTAGAGAGTTTTATTTTGCAGGATTTTTTGGAGGTGGAGACCACCAATTCTTGCATACAATCAGATTTGAAGATCATTGCAGAGCACAAAGTTACACATCTAAACATCAAACCCAGTCCATCTACAAGTGTGCAGAGGTCCAATTGCTTCTTTTCACCAAAAAAAGTGTGCTGACCTTCACTAGATTTTCTTGGCCATCTGAGGGCCTTCTCAAGAAAAGAGTCAGTATTTGAAAAGCCCGTTCAAAGAATTTCCTTCCACATTATCAGTAGTGCTTATAGGTGCTAATCAGATGACAAGTCAATGTAACCTTTTCTCTTGGATTTCCTAATATAACGGTGGCACACCTTTGAAGCGGACCTGGAGACATATTCCAGGAGGGACGAACTCTGTCACTAATTCTTGCAGTCATTATATTTTGATGTTATGCATGATGCTTAAGTTTTGAACTTTAACATTAAAATTAACTTCTTTCCTTTCAAACACTCTGTTTTAAGCAGTTTGATTAACATACAAACCATTGATTCAATTATTCTTATTACCTACTCACATTTTTGTCAAGAGTTAGAAAGATATTTTACCAACTTTCAGATCATATTTCGGTATCAAAGCATACTAGCTCTTTTTCAAGTACAGAAATGGGCAAGAACTCAAGACAACTTCGGTTGAAAGAACTCAAGGAGTTCAATCAACAATTTCAACAGGAAAACACTGCTCTACGAAGGATGGTGCAAGCTCTAGAAAGTGACAAGTAGATATTGCAGTCGGAAATAGAAGTCTTGTGAAAGAACAAAAGAGGAAAAAATCCTCTAATAGAAAGTGCAACTACTAAAGGAAAGAAGCCAACCCTATCTCTTCATCAAGAGGATGAAGATAGTTCTTCTCTCTCATCAACTCCAAAATCATCAAGAGAGGCCATTGGAACCTTGTCCTCACCTGCTGAGGAAACTCCCAACATATTAGTATCACCAAAAAGTGATTCAGACTCAGAGGAATTTTCTAGCCAGAAGCAAAGTGAAACTTCAGAAAGAAAAGGTCTGTCCATGATGAAGGTCATGGGATATCAATAAGGAGAAGGCGTTGATAAGGATAGTCAAGGAAGACTTCTACTAATAACTGTAAAAGAAAGGCCTAAGTATCAAGGCCTAGGTTATGGTTTAATGAAGTGCGACTATTGCGAAAATATGGGCCACATTTCGAGTCAATGTTGGTCTCTTCATCCCGAGCTTATGCCAAAAAAGCTACAGGACAAGAAAGGTAAAAAAAACAATCTTCTAGTAGTGATTCTGGAAGTGATTTCTTTTATCAAAATTGGGTTGTAGAAAGTGTTAAAAGAATATATCTATGCATATTTTGTGGAATTTCATGGCATTGTGTATAACATTGCTAGAAGCAAAGAGCCTACAGCAAGAAAGTTGGAGCTACCAGAAGCCAACCACAAGAAGATGATGAACCACTACAAGTGAAGAAGCGTTCAGGTAAAACCTTACTTCAATATAACAATGAATCCACTGAATATGAACAAAATTTAGGAAATTAAAAAGCAACAAATACAAATTCCAAAGAGAGAGTTTTTTCAGCAATGCAAATTGTCAGGGCATGCTAAGAGCAACTGTCCAATTCTACCACAAGAAAAAACATTGACATCAGCAGAACAAGAGCCATCCAATTCACCTGCTGGGGAACATTCGACTGCCAAATGGAATTGGGCAGACTATATGCCATATGTCTAAAAGAGTCTGTAAAATTTTTCTAGATCTAGTTAGTCTGTAACTAGGATCTAGAGTTATTTTTTTTCAATTCATTGTAATAAAAAAATTTGGAGAACCAAAAGTTCTTTTGTGCGAAGGTGTGATCCAAATTGGATCCTAAAGTGTTTTGTCGAAATTAAAAAATGACCAAGATGGTATTTATAAGTAATTAGTCATCGATTTTTGTAATAAGTAGGTTGTGTCGAAATTGCATCGACCAATAAGGTCTTATGAGCAATGGTTCATCGACTCATGTCATCAACAGGATCTTGTCAAATTGGTAAACGACCAAGATGGTCACATGCAACATTCTTGTTATGTGCAGGAATTCAGTTCAACATGTTCATCGTCAGCATCAACATCAACGTTAGTGACTTCGACAATATTCGCCAATGTTGTTTCTCTTCATGAATTGAAGTCCAAATGTCATCATGTAGAAATTCGTCATGTTGAGTTGTGTTGACCTGTGACATTAAAACATTAAAGAGCCTAGTCATGGTGAAAATTTGTAAAGTGCTAAATCTATGTAAAAGACCTAAGGATAAATAAAATCCTAAGTCTAAACATTAGCACTAGGAGTCTAATGTAAAGTGTTAGGTCCAGGCGAAAATGTTAGTGATTAGTCTTAAAAACATGTTTTTAAAGACTAAATCCTAAAATTCCTAAGTATAACACCAAAAGGTTATGTTTAAAAACCTAAAACCTAAGTCCTAGTTCTAAATCTTAACCTAAGTCTAGAACCTAAGGAGCATAGTATGAAAACTATGGCTTTCAACATTTTAAAACATTAAAAACATTACAAATTGTAAATGTTTTTACTACCAACTAACTGCGTCGTCTACCCGAACGTGACCGCTGGTGATTAGGATTATCACATGGGAACATTATCCGCCAGCACAAACTGCAACCGTCCAGATTTACCATTGATGTAGCCGCCTTCTGAAAAGCTGTCACATGCAAAAACCGTCGGGATCCGCACTGTTCTCCTAACCTTTGGGGTTTAAACTTTATTATGTAGTTTATTTATGGGTTTTGACATATTAAAAGGCGTTAAGGTTAATTAATACCTTATCCATAAGAACTAAGTGTAATTAAGCCCGAGGACAATAAAACCTTTAGTTTCTAAACTTAAATCTACATTTGGCCTCGATGATCTCGAGAAAACCATCATGATCTGAGCAAAGTCTAAAATAGGTTTTGACATTATATTACTCATTAATTCCTTATCTAAATGTGGCATTCAAATTAAACCTAATGAACCTTTGTCTTCTACGTATGAAGATAGAAATGGGGAAATGGATAGGTTTAATGTCATTTTCTCTAATCCTATTTAAAAACACGAAGATGTTTTGAAGAGAGGAGGAGGTCTCGAGAGAAGAATCAAGGAGAGTGATTTCGAGGAGAATTAAAGGTGCTTCTAGGCACATTGTAGAGAGTTTTATTTTGCAGGATTTTGTGGAGGTGGAGAGTACAAATTCTTGCATACAATCATATTTGAATATTGTTGCAGAGCACAGGGTTACACATCAAAACATCAAACTCAGTCGATCTACAAGTGTGTAGAGGTCCAATTTCTTCTTTTCACCAAACAGAGTGTGCTGACCTTCACTAGCTTTTCTTGGCCATATGAGGGCCTTCTCAAGAAAAGAGTCAGTATTTGAAAAGCCTGTTCAGATAATTTCCTTCCATATTGTTAGTAGTGATGATATGCACTGATCAGCTGACAAGTCAATGTAACCTTTTCTCTCAGATTTCCTAATATAACGGCTGCACACTAGTGAAGCGGACCCGGAGATGTAGTCCAGGAGGGACGAACTCTGTCACTAATTATTGCAGTCATTATATTTTGATGTTATGCATGATGCTTAAGTTTTGAACTTTAACATTAAAAATAACTACTTTCCTTTCAAACACTTTGTTTTAAGCAGTTTGATTAACATACAAACCATTGATTCAGTTATTCTTCTTACCTATGTTAGGGTCCCGTGATTTAGCAGATTGGTAGACCAAATGCACAGGGTAACATGAAACTAGTCTTTGGAGTCCTAGGACCTTGCCTTCCTGGACTCAAAGAGGGCTCTCTCTATTGTATGCAAAGGATGTGAACTTGTTTGCTTTACATGGTTGATTTTAGGCTAGCTGTTAAGTGTAGGGTTTTTTGTTTGTTCGGTTGGGTAAGATGGTCAAGTAGGATAGGTGGAGTGAGAGGTCATCAAATCATTGGGCTTTGGAGTCTGTGAAAGTCATGGATATCTCAATAATGAGTCAAAGTGCATCACAGGGAAAATATAGTGTGGTCAATGGATCCTTTAAGGTTATGTGTGAAGTGAAATGAACATTAAGTTGGGGAAAACAAGGTAGGGAAAAGGGCAATTAATAATCCTTTTTCAAATACCCATAAACAAGAAGGTCTAAAACACCATTTGACATGGAGTTGTATTCAGTTTAACTCAGTTAAAGTGAGTTAGACTCAGTTGAGCTAGTTGTATCTAGTCTAATTGAATGATACATTAGTGAGAGTGGAGTGAATTAATTAGTTAATTAATTCAAAAATAATAACTCATTAATCAACTGAACAAATACATTAGTTAACTACAGTGCATGTCAGTTCCAGTGGAAACTCAGTGGAGAGGTAGGTGAAAGGGAAAGATGGACTATCCGTTGTGACTATAATGATGCATTGATTGCATCACACACACATTGGAGTTACCAATGAGGATTGCGCCATAAAGGCAAGGGTAATTCGAATTCATTTAGAGCTATTATTTAACAGGGATTGCATAGTGGAGGCAGGCTATCAGGAGTGCAGAAATCAGTGCATGGATTTGCAGATTTCATCTTGTTAGTGTGTGACGATTGATTGTACTGAGAGCTTGATGTACTAATATTTGTATGAGATTGTTACATGATCTCCATGATACATAATATATGATAGTTGGGGTTTTCAGCTTCAGGCTTTCCCATTAAACAACTGTGTTATGTGTGATTGTTTTTATTTATGCTTCACATGTGTTTGCAATTAATTTTCCACAAAAGATTAACAGTGGAATTATTCTGTATTTAGAAAGAAGATAAATATTGTTAGATCATGGGAATCTAGATGTATGCATGATTAATGTATATAATTTCTAAAAATCAAAACATTCCTATGGCTACCGAATTGCACTCATTCTGCAGCTAACCGAATATTCAGCAACTACATCTATGGTTAGATAGGTTGGAAAAGGAATAAAGGACACAAGTAGATGGAAAATGATCGACACATGGACATCCACCTATCATAGTGATCTGGAAAGTCACCTGGTTCAAGAGATTTGATGGTCAAACCAAAAGTCAACTTTGGTTATAACACTCCAACGATGCACAATATTTGAAGGCAGTTTGTGGCGTTATCAAGCAAGCGTGGAATTGGATGAGAATAATTTGGAGTTGATATGTCAAATTAAAATATTCTCCTGATTTTCTCTTTCAGTAGCAAATCATGAGAAGAAAGACTCCAATTTCAATTTCATTTCTTAGTTGTCAAAGTAGAAACTTGCCTCTCAGCTTATGACTCTTAATATAGTCATTTAAGAGAGCATTATAAAAGGATTTCAGGAAAAGAAATAGACACTCTCACTCTTGTTAAATTTGTAATAATTTTCTATTGAAGACTTCAGAATTTAATAAAAATATTGTGTTCATTTGGTGATCAATGCATGGCTAAATAGTTTTATATTCAATTTCGTGCTTGCACTCAATAGGAGGGCCCCCTGGAGAGTTGTAATATTAGTTTATTTTATGGTTGTGTTTATTTTTCCCGAACAATATATTCTTCATTTCAGTTAGTTAATGTTTTTATTGGAACTTTGTTCATCAGTTTTTAGTTTAATCTTCAGTATTTTGAACAGGTCGAGCACTCATAAAAAGACAAAAACATATCTTTCTCATAGTGTGTTTCATTTAATTATTTTCATTTTGATTTCATGAGTAATGGATATATAAATTTTAAATCATAACTTCTCACATTAGTAATCCTTCAAAGTTAAATATTAGCTAGTTATTTTTCTAAAGGAGTTCAAATAGATTTATTCTTCTATTGAGTAAACTATAATTTCAATTTGCAAAAGCATTTAGAATATTTCACTTTCTTGAAAGTAGAATTAGAATTTCAATTCTCCCGTTAGATAGATTTTTCAATTTAGTTCAAGTAGAATAATTTTTAATTATTGCTTCCATAGGTTAAACTTCAATTCAATTCTACTAGAATTTTCAATTGATTTTGCCTTGAAGTTTGATTTTCTTTCAAAAGAGTAATTTTGATGGAAAGAACATGTGTGTAGAAATGTTTTGAGTTAATCTATTCCCATTTATATTTGGCTCAATTTCATCTTTTAAAATAAAAAATAGAACTCCTACCATATATTGTGCACATGCACTTCATAAGTACACGAACCTTGGTTGACAATTAATGAAGTAATTTAACCATCAATTAAATTACCCAAAAACCACAAATTCAACTGCTTTGATAACATATGATCCATAAATAGTTGGACTATGGCCTATTTATATCATCATCATGGATCATTGTGAAAATAAATATAAAATAAAACAATGATGTCTCTAAAATTCAATGATTGTTTCTAATGCAATTCATTAATTAGTTGTTAATGCAATTCATTTACAGAACCAAAAATTTGTCAAGACGAGTTCACGGATATTTATTATTCCAAGCAAGTTAAAGGATCCTACCCATGATGCATGATTGTAATTCACGTAACCAATTCTCAACCTTCAACTTGTATAAAATTGACCAAAAGAAAGATATGTTTCGATAAATGCTCTTGATCAACAAAGGGTATAATCGACTATGTTTGCATTAGGTTTCAAGCCTAATTCCAAATGGGTTCTAACACCATTATAATTCATCAATAAGAAGCTATTTCATAAGGAAGTTCGATATATTTAGTTGAAAATTTCTTAAACATCTAAAATCCATAGGTTCACCAGTGAATAGAGGTACATCATGCCCAATTTGTGAAGTGATCAATGCCAATTCATAGATTCCAAGGATTATCTTGAATTTAAATTTGACCCCTAATTACTAGCCCTGAGAAACTCTACCTTGAATATGTTCTCAAACATTTAGGAAAGCACAAATAATTTGCAACAATCATATTTATGTAACGTGCTTACCTTGTAAAAGTGGCAATGAACAATCAACTTACAATTTTAGTGCATACCTATAGCAGTCCTTTAGGATAGCCCTAGGTCACCTCTAAGACACCTTTCTTGCCTTCATCTTAGACTAAAGTCAATTTCTTTCATGTCGTTGACTTTTTTTGACCTCTAAGCCTAAGCCTAGGGTGGAACGATCCCTCTATCTCATAGCTATTCTAAAAGTGAGCTTCAAATACAGAAATTTATCCAAGAAGTGACATAGACAAAGTGAAGTTTCCTTTCACTAGTTCTTGCAACTAGAGAGTCAGCACTACCAGTTTCAATTTCACTTGTGTCACTCCTGTTGATCCTTCTGCTCCACCTCGAGTTGACTCTAGTCTCATTCCCCATAACCATTTCATCTTCAACACCTTTACTACATATAGCTACTCAACATTGAAAGAAAACATTGACCATCCCTTCACTTGAGTGTGGAAATGTAGTTTATATATAGCACAAAATGGAGAGGGTTTGTACTTAATCTTATGCAATAGAAATTACAATTGATAGTTAAATTCTATAACAATTTTTTTATGATATTCTTACTAACGTTTATTAGAATTGTTGAATGGTTTACATCATCGGAATGACATATTAGTTGTAACTTATTTGAAATTTATTATCGTATATCCACTTTTATATGATATAATATGGTTATCTTTTCATTTAATATGTTGTAATATAAGATATATAACATAGAAATTAATTATTTCATTAAATAAATAATAATTTTTCATTCTAAATGTATTTCTTTTTCAGAACAAGAATCTTCCAAAATATCTAAAGAGATGGAAGATGATGCTCATGATGACACAAATACAGATGAAAACGAGGTCTGTGTCGATAAAGATGATGATGATGATGAGGATGATAATCATGAGGTATTTGTTGGTAGCAACTAGTGACATTCATGATCATATAGACTGCATCATGGATCATTTTTGATATATTGTTATGATGTCGATTTTCATGGTTACTATCCTATGTAAAATTTTCACAGCCTCTAGTACCATATTATTGAGTTGTATCTTTTTGACATGTATCATTTTGACTTATATCATTTGGACATGACGTATCATATTGAATTGTATCATTTTGTCTTAAATAATTTATCATTTTTATTTATATCATTTGTACATGCGGTATCATTTTGACTTATGACAATTGTTGGAAATGTATCATTTTTGCATGTTATTTATCTACTTGTATATGTGAATTTCATTTGTTTTAGTTAGATATGATGATGATCTTATCAGTATTTAATCGTCATTTTTTATATATTGAAAGTGGTTGATGATTTGGATGCATAATTATTACGTATGATGATTTTGATTTACTGCTTATAATGGATGTTGTCAAATTCACTTAATTATAGATTTTTGACTCACTTGTTTTAATTATAGATTATGATCATGTTACAATAATTATATTTTTAAATTATATATACTCGATGTTGTAGATTTTATTTTGATGGAGATTTAATAAGTCTACTGATGTTGTTAATTTGTAGGGATGTTTGTTTCCCTAAAATTTATTTATAAATGCTCTTATAAAATATTTCAAATGTGTTAGGTCCCCGTAATTTGTTAGATTGGCAAGACCAAATATACAAGGGTAACATCAAACCAGTCTTTCGAGTCCTAGGACCTAGCCTTCCTGGACTCAGAGATGGCTCTCTCTATATTTGTATGAAAGATATGAACTTGATTGATTTTAGGGTTTTGATTTTAGGCTAGTTATAAGGATTAGGGTTTATTTTTTTATTTGTTTGGTTGGGTAGGTTTTCAAGCAGAATATATAGAGTGAGAGAGGTTTAAACCATTGGGATATGGAGTCTGAAAAAGGCCTTGAAAGGTACAACAGTAGTTTAGGGGTGTCTCGAAGGGCAAGTATAACAAAGCCAAATGGATCTAAAAGCTTATGTGAGTGAAGTGAACATTAAATTGTGAGCATAGTAGGTGCAAAGGGCAGTTAAGAATCCTTTGTCAAATACTTTAACAAGAATGGCCTTTAGGATTACTATACATAAATAAATAACCAAAGACACGACATACCAATAACTTCTTTGACCAAACCCTAGCAAGTAAACATTTAAGACAACAATCCAATGAATCATAGAAAGCAAGAAACTTTTAAGTCTTCTAGTGATTTCACCTTCAAGCTAAGAAAACATTTAAGATAAACCTATAGTGGAGATCAAAGAGTAGGGAACTCCTAATTTCGTTAAGAAAACTACAAATACCTCCAAAGCAACCATTTAAGATTAAAAAAAGGGCATGGAAAATCATAAACCTCTTCAGCTAAACCTAGTCAGCAATACTTCAAAGAAAAGACCTTAAAAACAATGTTTATGTTACATCAAAGAGCAGGGATAACCATGAACTAATTTGACATTGGATTCATCAAATCATATTTAAGATAAACAAGCATAAGTGGAACTAGAGAGCATTTAAGGATTCTCTAATCTGACCTAGCAGAGGAAAACATATAAGCAATAGAGAGCAGACATAGCTAAGGTGCCTCTAAACAACATTTCTTAGCCTAAAATTTATGTCCTACTACATGAGAAAGATGAAAAAAAATGATAACATAAGAAAACAAGCACTAAGTAAGAAACACATCACCATCAACTATGCTCATGAATCCTTTAAGTGAGCTTGCTCCATTTTCATGCACATCAAGACATCCAAACATGTACAATGAGGCCTCAATACTGTATTTAACTAGCAAGGAGGACCAAAACCTAACTAGGGTTTCCAAAATGTCATTAATACATCATAAATGCAAAATTTGTCCTATGAGACCATGCAAGGCCCAAGGCACAAAATATCTAAGTTAATAAATGGAAAATAACTTCTAACACCTAACTTTGGAAAAAAATGACTTTGAGGCTCCTCAATAACTCCAAAATATCTCCAAGTGTGTTTTGTTGACTTTTCAGGCAAGGGCACATCAATGAGGTCCAAGAGCGCAGCGCCTTCACCAGGAAAATTTCCTGTTTTGAAACCAAGATTTAAAGGTCTTCCGGTTGTCCAAATGAGCTCCATGATAGCTCATTGGAAATCTTGTCCAGTCTATTCTCCAAATCTTCTTTTGGTTTTCCATTTGGTGTCCATTTTACTGTCAAAAAACTCATTCTCCCAATACTTCTCAGGGTGTAGTGCTAGCTCTGAAAAATAGGGCAGAAAGGTGGTTTTTTGGGTGTTTTTGGCACTTTTTGAGTACCAATTCTGCTCCAAATGAGCTGAATTTTTTTTTGGATGATGTACTTGGCCTGATGAACTCAAAAATGAAAACAATTCCTCAAAAGAGTGCCCCAAAAAAGAGTGCAGTGCCAATGGCGTTGTGTCCTTGGCACTTTAAATCAATCAAAAACTAAAATTTTCAAAAAGTTAAAAAATCTGAATTTTCCTTTCTCATGGTGTTTGGGATGCCTGTAGGGATGCATCAGCAAGGATTTCAAGGTTTTCTTTGCCTTTTTCCTCCTTTAGGGCTTGAATTTTAGCAAGGGCTCTTTTCAGCTTGGCCCTTACAATTTGGTTTCTTAAGGCATAGTGCTTTGCCATCTTCTTTTGGAGGTTAAGGTCCCTCTTTGTCTTCTCAAGATGACCCTCTAGGTGTATGTTTTCCCTCTCTAGCCAAGGTTCCCGATCATATTTTATCTCCATGGCAAGTAGCTCACTTGAAGTGAGCTACTCTGCCAATGTTGTTTCTTTCTCCTTCTCCTTGGCTAAGGCCTTCTTCAAGCCAATTGTCCTTGGCCTCTTCCTAGGAAGTTGCTCTTCCTCTTCTTAAATGTCATCATAAGGGCCTAAGACCTCTTCTAGATTTTCCCTTGTATTTGTAGCCTCTTTCTAAGCTCTAATAGCTTTGATCTCATAGATAGAATTTTGTGACTCCAGTTGCTTGTTTTCAATCTCATAATAGTGAATCACATTCCTAGCCCTACCTAGATTCACTTGCAAATATTTAATTTGGGCAGATTTTCTTTTGAGCAACATGCTTGAGATCCTTGCCTCATTTTCATCATCACTGTCAACATGAATGAGTTCAAATTCTTGTTCAGTCTCATGTTGGTCTTCTTCTTTTTCATCCATGACCTTTTCTTTGCCTTTGTCAAGCTGCTTACTTGATGTAAAAGGCATGGCCCCTTGCCTTTTGAGGGAAGCAAACACATGTCTATTTCCACTTTGGTAGGTCAAAGAAAAAGGTTCAAATTTGATCATTTCAATTCCTTCACTATTGCTGCCATCATGACTGCCATCATCATTGGTATCCTTACTGTCCTCATGGCTCTTATCAACACTACTTCTTTCTGCCTCATTTTCCTCATTTTCTTCAGTGTCATCATAAGGGCCTAAGACCTCTTCTAGTTTTTCCCTTGTATTTGTAGCCTCTTTCTGAGCTCTAATAACTCTGATCTCATGGATATCATTATGTGACTCCAGATTCTTGTTTTCAATCTCATAATAGTGAATCACATTCCTAACCCTACCTAGATTGGCTTGCAAATCTTTAATTTGGGAATCTTTTCTTTTGAGCAACATGCTTGAGATCCTTGCCTCATTTTCATCATCACTATCAACATGAATGAGTTCAAATTCTTGTTCAGTCTCATGATGGTATTCTTCTTTTTCATCCATGACCTTCTCCTTACCTTTTTCAAGCTGCTTGGTTGATGTAGAAGGCATGGCCCCTTGCCTCTTGAGGGCAACAAACACATGCCTATTTCCTCTTTAATAGGTCAAAGGAAGAGGTTCAATGTTACTTATCTCAGTTCCATATTTCTTATTTCCATCATTGCTATCATCTTCATTGTCATCATGGCTCCTATCATTACTGCTCTCATGGCTGTCATCTTCATTTATATCATCATTGTCATCATGGCCTTTTGTCCCACTGTCATCATTAGTGCCAATATCATCACTGTTTTCTGCTTCAGTGCTCTTTGTTTTATCACTAACATCTTCCTCACTGATATCATTGCCCTTTTCCTTGCTACTTTCTTCATGGCTCCTTTACTCGCTACCTTATTCACTTCCTTTATCACTATTTTCTTCATTGACTTCATGGCTCTTATCAGCATTGCTGCTTTCTGCCTCATTTTCCTCATCTTCTTCATTGCTAGGTGCTTCATCACTATTTTCAGACTCATTGGCATCTTTACTGACACATGCTTCATTGCCCTCATCTGATCCACTGATTTTTTCATTGCTTTCTTCTTCATTGGTTTCTGCTTCACTGCCTTCTGCTTCAATGCTCTATGTTTTATCACTGATATCATTGCCCTTTTCACCACTGCTTTCTTCATGGCTCTTTTCCTCACTACCTTCTGCATCATTACTACCATCATTCTTATTGCTTTCTGCACTGCCCTCATCACTATTTTCTTCACTTTCATCATATTCATTTTCCTCATCTTCACTGATGTGTGTTTCATCATTATTTGCTTCACTGTCATCTTGGCTCTTTGTTCCACTACCATCATCATCTCCATCATCATTTCTATTGTTTTCTGCTTCACTGTTGTTAGATTACTCATTGTCATTTCCCTCATTGTTAGATGCACTAGTATCATGAGGTGAAGGTGGGGGATTTTGAGAAAGTGGTGAAGGAGGGTCATTATCCTTAGGTGAAGGAATGTGAGTAGATGTTGAGGTGGAAGAGTCATCATGAGATGATGGAATCTAAGCAGATGGTGATGGATGTGTAGTGGGGTGTGATGATGAAGAAGGAATGGGAGGTTGAGATGATGAAGGTACCTCTTGCTGTTGTTGGCCTTGGATTGGCGAACACCTCATGGGCAATGAAAACTTCCCATGGAATGCCCTTCTGCCGCAATTGATGCATAACAACCATCTTGATCAGTGAGTGGTGGAAGATGCTTTGCATCTATTGAGGGAAATCTCTCTTTTGTACAATATAGGTCATTTTTTCAATGCTTTTGTAGAGGTAATAGGGTAGGTGCAGCATCCTAACCCTAGTAAAGTTCATAAAAAGCCTAATGTGATAGGAGTAAAACCTGGAGAACCTTCCCTCAAATGTAAAATAATTCATAATGATTCTCATCATAGGTGCATATCTCTCTAGCAAATGTGAGAAAGGAAAAATGGATTTGTAGTTGTCTTTGTATCCAGGCTTTAGGAAGGGTTCATAGTAGCTCATGTCAATATTGGCCTGCTTGAACCTTTGGCATTAGCAATAGCATCTATAGATAGCTAAAAGGTGTAGGTTTTAACCCTGAACAACAATTATCTACACACAAATCTTATAAGAGAAAATAAACAATAGCGAGAGCATAAAACATAAAACAGATCAACACAGAGATTTTCCCCTAGATCCCAAGTCGGGACGACCAGCTTGATTTTTCATTATATTCCTTTTAGTGTTACAACACATATATATACATGCCGAAGCATACATAAACCCCAATCCATAAACCCTGGATTAGAACATAACCGTAGTTCCCTTGATCGGATCTACAAAAATACCAGGGGCCGAAAACCTGTACCCCAAAACCATGTGCAAAACCATGCATAAAACCATGGACGCAGACTACTCACTAGAAATTAAGGACCAAAAATTTTCGCCGGGGCGCTGCCCCGGACCCCAACAGGGGGGGCTATCGCCCCCCCTCTTACCCCCCGCGCGTGCTTAGTCGTGGAAAGAATATAACACATACTCAACATTCTCCCACTTGTTGTTTTCTTTCCACAAGGGGTCACAAGAGAGCTTAGACATTGCCCCAATTCTTCAACACCCATTGTTTCTCTACACCAAGAGAACTTCTGAGTGCTCACAGACTTTGTTAATGCATCTGCAACATTCTTCAAAGTGTCCACCTTTACCAGCAACACCCTTTTAGCCTCAACTATATCTCTAACAAAGTGATATTGAACATCAATGTGCTTTGTCTTTGAATGATAAGCAGGGTTCTTAGCCAAGAAAATTGCACTTTGGCTATCACAGTCTATCCTTATAGCTTGTTGTACTAACCCCATACTTGAACACAATCTCTGCAACCAAACTGCTTCCTTGCTTGCATGAATGGCTGCTATGTATTCTGCCTCTGTAGTTGAAAGAGCCACTACAGATTGTCTTTTACTCATCCAACTGACTGCGCCTCCAAATAGGCTAAACACATACCCACTTGTAGATCTTCTTTGGTCCAGATCTCCAGCCCAGTCTGCATCAACAAAATCATGAATGTCCAACATTCTTTCCAATCCTGGTCTTCCCTGGTAGCACAAGCCATAATCACTAGTGCCACGTAAATATCTGAAAACCCGTTTCACTACTGTCCAATGCTCCTTCCCTGGGTTTGACATAAACCTGCTCAATACTCCCACTGCATGTGCAATGTCTGGTCTAGTACAGACCATTGCATACATCAGGCTACCCACTGCACTTGCATATGGAACATGGGACATATACTCCTCTTCTTCTTGTGTCTTGGGGACACTGTTCAACAGACAACTTTACACCTACATGAATAGGAACATTCACCGCTTTACTATCCTGCATATTGAACCTCTGCAATATAGTCTCGACATACTTCCTCTGGTTTAACCAGAGCTTCCTCTTTGCCCGATCTCTCTTAATTTCCATGCCCAAAATATAGTTTGCAGCACCAAGATCCTTCATGTCGAAATTGGAGAACAGTTGGGTCTTCAAATCTTGGATAATTTCTTTGTCATTTCCAATCAACAACATATCATCCACATACAAGACCAAATAAATAACACGGTCACCAATTAATTTAAAATAAACACAGTGATCCTCCTTGCTTCTGGTGAAGCCACGTCCCCGTATATAGGTATCAAATTTCTGATACCACATCCTTGGTGACTATTTTAACCCATACAGAGACTTCTTCAACCTGCATACCAGTTCTTTCTTACCCTTCACCATAAAACCTTCAGGTTGCTTCATGTAGATCTCCTCTTCTAGATCTCCGTGAAGAAACGTTGTGTTCACATCCATCTGTTCTATCTCAAAATCAAATGCAGCAGCAACAGATAAAAGTAATCTAATAGAAGTGACTTTGGCAACAGGAGAAAAAATATCACCAAAATCAATTCTCGGCACCTGGGAATAACCTTTCGCTACCAATCGAGCTTTGTATTTCTCCACCTTGCCTTCTACATTCATCTTCTTCTTAAACACCCATTTGCTCCCAATGGGCTTCCTTCCAGCCGGCAACTCCACCAGATCCCATGCATCGTTTTTGTGCAAGGATGCCATTTCATCAGCCATGGCCTCCTTCCAGAGTTTTCCATCCTCTGAATCTACTGCCTCCCTGATAGTTCTAGGTTCATCATCAGTTATAGTTAAGGCAAAACCTGAACAGAAAGCAGATGGACTATACCTTTCTGGTTGCCTTCTTTCCCGAACTGATCTTCTCAAAGCTGGAGTTTGTGGCTCTTCATCTTCTGAGTCTTCTTCTGTTGTAGAGTCTGATTCATCCTCCTTTAGCTCAAACTCTATCTTTTCAGGTTCCTTTGATAGGACTTCATGTTTAACAACATCTTTCACTTCTCTAAACACCACATCTCGGCTGTACACAACCTTCCTTGTTTCTGGGTTCCAAAGCTTGTAACCCTTTAAAACATCCTTATACCCAATAAAGATGCACCTTTCAGATTTATTATCCAACTTGGTCCTTTTCTCCTTTGGAACATGTACATATGCATCACATCCAAATACCCTTAGATGTGAGAGAGAAGGTTTCTTACCAGTCCATACCTCATGTGGGGTCTTATCCTCCAACACTGATGAAGGTGATCTGTTAACCAGATAGCATGCAGTCTCCACTGCCTCTGCCCAGAATTCTTGTCCTAACCCGGTACCACTGAGCATGCTTCTTGCCTTTTCCATCAGTGTCCTGTTCATTCTTTCTGCAACTCCAGTTTGCTGCGGTGTGTATGGAGTAGTCTTCTATCGTGCTATACCACACTTCTTACAGAACTCTTCAAATTCCTTCTTGCAGAACTCCCCACCATTATCTGTCCTCAACACCTTTATCTTCTTCTATGTCTGGTTTTCCACCAGAGCCTTAAATTCTTTAAATTTGTCAAATACTTCATATTTCTTCCTCAAGAAATATATCCATGTATTCCTTGAGAAGTCATCTATGAATGAAACATAGTACACAGACTTTCCCAGTGATGGAACTGACACAGGTCCAAACACATCACTGTGCACAAGTTCTAATATATTGTTCGCCCTCTTAGCACCAGAAGGAAAACTCACCCGATTCTGCTTCCCATATACACAATGTTCACAGAAATCGAAATCCATAGAGCAATTAGACATACCTTCTACCATACCATTTCTATGTAGTATCCGAAGGCCCTTCTCTCCAATATGTCCAAGCCTTTGATGCCATAGCATGGTATTTTCTCCAGAGATAGCTAAGCTTTCCGCTCCATTTTCAGGAACCACATAACTGTTACACCCATCAATAACAGTGCTACCTTGTAGCTTGTACAGAGTTCCAGTCTGAACTCCCCGCATTAATACCAGTGCTCCCCGAACCATCTTACATGCATCTTTCTCGAACACTGTTTTTACACCTACATCATCCATCTTGCTTACAGAAATCAGATTTCTGGCCAATGCAGGAATATGCAGAACACCAGGAAGTGTTCTAATCCTTCCACCTTGCAGCTTTAGCTTGACTTTTCCACGTCCAAATATTTTGGCCTTCCTATCATCCCCTAGGAAGACATCACCACCATCATATTTCTCATACTCGCAGAACCACTCCCTATGGGGAGTGAAGTGAAAGGATGCACCTGAGTCAATCAACCATGACTCATGATCTACATGTCTATTTGAAGAAGAAGCCAAATACACATCCCCACCTTCATCCGAGGTGGTTTTTGCCTTTGCAGAAGGAGCATCATCAGATCCCTTTCCTTTCTCAGGAGCTTTAGATCTGCAGTCCTTTTTGTAGTGCCCTTCCTTTCCGCATTTCCAGCACACCTTTACAAACTTTCCAGGAGATTTAGATCTCCCTCTAGATTTGGATCTCCCACTCAAAACCTTATTCTTGTTTCTGTTTGGGGACCTTCCTCGTACAGATAAGGCATCTCCATTCCAACCCTCCATATTTCTCTGTCTCATTTCCTCCGACAGCAAGGCTGAGACAATGTCATCAAAATTCAAGGTAGTTGTATTGCTACCTATTGCAATAACCAGACTGTCCCACGAGTCTGGTAGAGAACACAACAAACTGATGCACTTATCTTCATCTGAGATTTTAATATCAACAGATGACAGCTGACTTACCACAATATTGAAGGCATTCAGATGCTCTGTCACCGAGTCTCCATCCTTCATCCTCAGGTTATACAGCTTTTTCCGCAGGAACAACTTATTCACCAGAGACTTAGATTGGTACAAAGTCCCTAGATTTTCCCACAAGGTCTTCGCCGTAGCTTCCCCAGATACATTCAAAAATACTGAATCTGAGACACACAACCGTATTGTGCTTTTAGCCTTCCGATCCAGTTTCTTCCAGTCTTCATCTGACATTCCTGTTGGCTTAGTACTTGGATCTACTACGATTTGCTAATCTTTGTCCACCAGCAGATCCTCCATCTTGAGCTTCCACAACTCAAAACTCTGACCATTAAATTTCTTGATCTCTATCTTTCCGCCACTCGCCATCTTCTCTAACCGCAAGAATCGATCCCGCAGATCTCCCACTGAACAGGGTCTACCTCAAGCCCGAACTAAAAACCCTCAGTAGCAAAGGCGTCCCCTTGAAGCCGAAACAGCTCTAATACCAAATGTAGGTTTTAACTCTAAACAAAAATTATCTACACACGAATCTTATAACAGAAAATAAACAATAGCGAGAGCATAAAACATAAAACAGATCAACACAGAGATTTTCCCCTAGATCCCAAGTCGGGACAACCAGCTTGATTTTTCATTATATTCCTTTTAGTGTTACAACACATATATATACATGCCGAAGCATACATAAACCCCAATCCATAAACCCTGGATTAGAACATAACTGTAGTTCCCTTGACCGGATCTACAAAAATACCAGGGGCCGAAAACCATCGTACCCCAAAACCATGTGCAAAACCATGCACAAAACCATGGATGCGGACTACCCACCAGATGTGTTATATTAGTCGTGGAAAGAATATAACACATACCCAACAAAAGGTTACCCCTGCAAGGTTAAATTTTTTTTCATGCAAGTTAATAATGAAAAGTCTAGTTAGCTCAGGGTGACTTTTCACCTGCTGTACCTTCTCACAAAAATCAAAACATCCCACATGCTGGAAACATGAAACAGTCATGGGAGATGCCATCAGCACTATGGTGTTGAGGGGTTCAAACCTATTGATTTTTCCACCTTTGTGTTGATGCCTCCTTGGAATTTGGCCTTCTCCTTCACTACCAATGCCCTCTCTTTATGACATTTTGACCACTATACCTTTGAAACCCTAAGGCTGCAAATGGAAAGGAGATGAGGGGATGGTGGAATGGAGGCAATTCTGTAAGTGAATGAGATGAGTGAGAAAGGGTAAAGGTATATGAATATGAGTGAGAGTCAAAACTTAATAACCACCCTTTGCTAATTTTTCAAACTCTATGTTGAAACACCTTGCACTGATGGCAAATGGATATGAAGGAAGGTAATGAATTGTCAATCTTTTTGTAATGTAAGGGACTGATTTAGTGAATGGAGTGAGTGTAGGCACAGCCTTATGTGAGTGAAAAATCTCCAACAATGTACTCCTTTTGGCTATGAATGGTCTTCTTAGTATGCAGATGAAGAAATGTTTTTAAATAGTGATATTAGGCATGAAAATTAGGGTTTCTTATTTGGGTTTCAAATCCTTTCAATTGAAAACCATCAAAATTCTTGAAGAAGGGCTTAATGAGTTGTACTTACCATTTAGCATTGCTTGAAAAAATATTGGTGATGACTTGGAGCAAATTTGAGGGGTTTTGTGTGTTGAAATGGTGTAGGAGGCCCTCCTGGCCAATCGCGTAACACCAAGGCCAAGGGCACAGCGCTGGAGCTAAGGGTGCAACATTCAGTCCAGGCATGCAGTGCCAAGGTCTTTTTACTGAGCCTGTCGGGAAATATTGGGCAAGCGCGCAGTGCTCTGTTAGGTGCACAGTGCCCACTTCCAGGTGTGCGGCACCTTAAGAAAATACACGGGAGAAAAGGCTAGGGGTGCAGTGCCCGACTCTAGGCACGCAACGTTGACCTGAGGGTGCAGCGCCACAACACTTAGTAGAAATTTGACTTGGAAAACTCACAATTTCCTCTCCTAAATGCTCTGATGAATTTGCAAGTGAACAATGAGTTGTTGAAGTGTTGAGATGACCTTTTATAGGCTCAATGATTTAAATTTAGCTTTACAAACCCACTTTCTAATGTTTCAAAGTCACTTCCATTTTTTCCTTTCTCAAAAATATTCCTTTGATTTTTTTCTTGCAGGTGACATGAAAACCTTTAAGTGGCTCTTCCTTTTCCTACGTGAGAGTTGGACATGTTCATTTGATGTTTTCTTTGGAGGGCTGCACACATTAGTATCTTCAAAGTTTTCTATGTTTTTCATCACAATATTCAATTTGTCTTTCTTACCTTTTCTCACTGAACCTTTACATTTTTTGTATGAAGGCTACTGAAATGATGATTTTGACTTTCCCCATTGCTCCTTGAGGCATAAAATTTTAATTTGACAATTTTTTGATTAGTGCACAATGACATCTTCAAAATCTTGTGTGATTTACACCATGAAGCTTAGCTTTTTCACCTTGGTTGGCAGTTTGTTGGAGTCATGAAATTTTTCTTTCCTTTTGATCCTTAGGATTTGACCTATTCATCTTGACACAACAGCAGCCTTAAAAACCTCCCTTACTTCCACCTTGAAGATTAACACATCTCTTTTATTCATTCATTCATGGTAAGCTTATTAAACATCTTTGAGAGGTTTTCTCATAGCAACACTGTCAAAACCTTCTTCTGTCTGTACCATGGAGTTTTACACCATGTTTTTTACCTTCTTTGACACTTCTGACTTGTAGGTGACTGAAATGATGAATTGACATTTTTTTAACTCCTTGAAGCATGATAAATTCAGTTTTCCAAACTAAGGATGCTTACACAGTAGTAGTATCTCCAAAAAATTATTTTGTTATTACCTTGGAGCTCAAATCATCTTATGTTTGGCAGGTGACTAAAAACCTTAACTTCACCTTTCTTACTGATATTATTTATACCTTTTCTCTTTGAGGCAATGACACATTCACCTTGGCAAACTTTTGGGATGACTGCATACAATAGCACCTTCACAATCCTTCCTTTGCAGTCATTATGTAGTTCAACTAATGGTTTCACCTTCTCTGGACACTTTCCCAAAACTTGAGATGTTTGGAGTGCTTTCAAGACAATCATCAGTGTTGCCTTCTAAGTTCTCTATACCCCTTTCAAGTTCATTCATTTATGTCCAGTTCACCTAACCTTTTTCCGTTTTTCATCAATAATCTCTGAAAGACTTTTCTTCATGTTTTGGCTTTATGTGTCTCCTCCAGGTTATTTTCTGCAAGTGGCTAGTATTTTGACATTTAAGTGGGTCGTTCAGCTCAAAATCCCAGTTTTTATTTCAATACCAACTTGTTTCCCTTTCTTCACTTGCAGTTTATGATTTGATAAGACACACTTCTTTGGAAAATTTATAGCAAAGGAAAACTAGTGCCTTAAACACCTAATGATGACCTTCAACCATGTAAAACCCTAATTGACCTAGTGGGAGGATTATTTGACTAAAAATTGGCTTGGAGTCTTCAAGTGTAAAAACAGAGTATTGACAAAGTGGTGTATTGAAGATACAAATCCAATGTACTTGATTTATATAAAGAGCCTACAGAGATAGTTTTGAGACCATCAATGCTTGAGGAACCTAGTGAACATGGGAAGGAATAGGCTTATAGGTAACCCTAGATGTAAAGTGGAGTTATGGGCAAGGAAAAAACAGAGTGATGAGGTCATAGGTAGGAAAAGGATGGAGATGGGTGGCACAATTCCATAAGGAGCTTTTTTTAAGGAGTGGCAGGGTAACCATCAAATGGCAAGGTTGATAGAATAGTGAAAATTTTCCTATAAGGATAATGAAGGCAGTGAGATTTCTAAAACTCACAATATTCAGGGAATTTTGTTTTTGGAAATCTAGAACCAATCTATAGTCATCTACAGATAGTAAAAATTACCGATGACTAACAAAATGCATTCATATAAATTATTGTATAATAAATAACTTGTTTAAGAGACATGATATATTTAACTAATTAAATTGAAATAAGACAGTAATTTAATTTTATGCAAAAAAATAATCATTTTTGGAAGCAACAATGAAAGAAAAATAGGAAACCGCACTAGAAGCTAAAAGAGAAGCAAAACTAGAAGCTAAATAAGAATCCAAATTGGACACAAATTCTAGCATTAAACCTTGTTCTATTATCATTGCTTGGAATAAAAAAAAGAAGCATCAATGGAAGCAAAATTGGAAGCCACACTAGAAGAAAAACTGGAAGCCGCACTAGAAGCAAAACGAGAAGCAAAATTAGACGCAAAACTGGAAGCCAAACGAAAATCCAAATTGGAAGCAAATCCTAGCAATAATTCTAGTGCTAAAACTAGCATTATTCTCAATTGTATTGTCGACGCTATTTCTGGCATTATGCTTGGCACTATTTATGGCATAATTTTCGGCGAGATTTCTGTTGCTATTTATAGCGCTATTTTCGTAGCGTTGTTCTAGGAATTATTTTTGGTGCAATCTATAGTGTTAAATATAGCACTATGATGAACATTCCTTATTGTGCCCATTTTTGTGCTGGAAAAGGTGTCCAATTTGTGAACTAAAATACACTAAATTTTGGCACTATTTTCCTATTCTATTGTAGTTCCTTTTATGTTTATTATATATTTCCCAAAAAAAGTGGCATTTCCATTTTCTCCTTCCTCATTGTTGGTGGTATTTGTTGATTATGTAGCTTGGGAGGTACTCCCACAACCCTAGGGTACTAGGTTTGGTATAAGTTGACCCATAAGGGCTTTGTGGGCAAGTGTACCCCTGTAGGGTCGAGCTTCTAAATTTCCAAGAAAGGAGGCCTTAAGGCCTAGTTTCATGTATATAATATGCCCTTAAAACCTCAGGCTATAGCATAGGTGTAAAAGGGATTGATGAGCTATAAAAGATAGTTTTCATAGTGATAGCTAGGGTTACTGTGAGTTTGGAATATGACCTAAGTCTGAGGGTAGGACAAAGGTAAAGAAAGGTTTGTGGTAGATTTGTGTATGGGTTAATTCCTAAGGATATTATTTCTAGTTGGAGGATATATCCTAGGCATTTAGGATAGAGATTTATGTGCCCTACCTAGGATTGTTCTATGCATACAAAACCATGTGAAGTCTTATCAGAAAATTTGTGCAATCATCTTGGTTTTGTGCATGGAGCAGAGGGTGTTGAGTCATCCAAAGTGTTAGTCATCAGTATTTTTCACTTTTTGTAGATGACTATAGGATGGTTTTAGTTTTCTGAAAACAACATTCATTGAATATTGTGAGTTTCAGAAATATCACTGCCTTCATTGTCCTTATAAAACTTTTTTCACTATTCCTCAATTTTCCATCTCAAGGTCACCCTATTGCTCCTAAAAGACTCATTATGGGCTCCTACTTCTCATTTTCATCCTCTTTTCATACCTGAGACTTCATTGCCTTATTTTCCCTTGTCAAATAGAATCTATCTTCCATCTAGGGTTTCCTAGTGATGACTCATTCCAATGTCCCTCTGGGCATGATAAGTTGTAACAAATACTTTGTTTTCACTTAAATATCCCTAAGCCAAATTTCAGTCAAAATCGAATCAAAGGACCCTCCCACTAGGTCATTAGGGTTTACATTGTTTAAAGTTTTCCTTGGATGTTTCAGGCACTGCTTTTCCTTTGCTAGAATCTAGCTCAGATGTAATATAATGTCAATACATGGTTATTCAAGAAGGACTTAAAATATTTCCAAAGAATATTACCTTATCAGTTCATAGTCTGCAAGTGAGGTAAATGCAAAGAGTTCAACACTTCTACAGGAGTGTTGAAGACTTTGTCAGAAGAAGGTGTTGATGAGGTAGCCTACCCATTCCTAAATTAAGACAACTTACAGCAAAGGAAGGGAAAAAAAAATTGTCTTGAAGAGAACTAGGTTTTTGAGCTTGATGGCACAGTTGAGTGCCAAAACAGTGACCACTTGCAAAAATGACCTGGAGGAGACATACAAAGCCAAGCATGAAGGAATTCTATCAGAAGATATTGAAGAAATGTGGAAAAAGGTGAGGAGAACTAGATATAAATTAATGAACTTGAAAGGGCTATAGAGAACTTAGAAGACAATGCTGATGATTGATATAAAATAGCTATAGACACCTAGGGTTTTGAAGAAAGTGGCCAGAAGAGGTGGAAAAGGTAAGTTAAGCTTTATGGTGGAAACTACAGAAGATTTTGAAGATGCTACTATATGATTAAATCCAAAATTTTTCAAATGAACTTATCATGCCTCCATCATTTTCCAAGAATTCATTCCAAAGGACAAATCATTTGCCACACATAGGGCAAGTTTTGCTTCAAATTATGTTTCTAACCAAACGGAGATGAATTTAACAAAAGTGAGAGAGGTGTTTTTCCATCATAGGTCCAAGAAGAAAAATCTCCTTCATATTTTACACAAGTGTCATTTTTTTATAGCAATGTCAAAAATACAAGTGTCACTGGAGAATTGCTGCACTTCTGGAGTGACCTTGGGAAAATCATGTTTTCACATAGCTAGAGAGTCCAAATGACTTTCTTGATGAGTCAAATGACAACTAGACTGGAAGAAATTTCCAATGAGCTATCATGAGCTCAATTTGGAGTTGAGGAAGGCCTCCAAAAGTTTCCTGCACCAGCACTTTGCATTTATGCACCATCATTCAACACTTTTTGACCAGTCTTGGGAGAATCCACTTTTGAGAAGTCAAATGAACTCCAATCAACAAAAAAAATATATATTTGGAAATTAGACAGGATTATCTTTACAACTAGCTATCATGAAACCAATTTGGACACCGGGAAGGCCTCCAAATGCCCTCAGCCCTTGGCATAGTGCCCTCAGCACTTGCGCTACACCCTTGGACAGGAAAGGTTTCTAAGTCCTCCAACCACTCAAATCACTAAAAATTTCTTATAAGTCTTTTCCAAAGGTACTCCAAACACTGATAGGGGTAAGTACATCATATTAACCCTATTTGTATGCCATTTTATCACTTCTAAGTCAATATAAATGAAACCCTAAGAGAAACCTTAAGCTTTGGCTAAAGATCATTGTTTCATGCTTACTTCATCCTCCTTGAAGAAAAATAATTCATAATAGGGGAAGTTACATTTCTTGAGGGCTGCCATTCATCTTGCTTGTCACAACATCCATTAACTTCATTCTCACTCATTCCATTCATTTGCCAAAACTGCCATTTCATACCCTTCCTTCATCTCATTTCACACTAGCCCTCGGGTTTCCAAAATAGGGTTTACAATGTCTGAGGGTGAAGAAAGTGGTATGGAGGCACAAATTCCAAATATGCATGATCATAATGGCAAACAAAATATGGCAGAAGAAGATATACATGAGGCAGCCATTCATGATGAGGATGACCTCCATGAGATAGAGATTGATTTTGACCTTGTTAATTTAGATGATGAGCATGATGATGAGGCATTCAAAATTATTGTCAAGCAGAAGGATGCCCAAATCAGTGAGCTTCAAACCAACTTAGAGAGATATAATTTTATCATTGCATACTATGAGCATGAAAATGAACAACTCAAGACCAAGCAAGCCATCATGGAGATTCAACTTCTCAAGGAAAAAAGAGAATAAAACAAGGAAAATTCATTGCTTGATAAGGCCTATGAAAGGTATGGTGAAACCAATGAGGCAGAAGAAAAAGTTCCAATAAAAATACCTCTATAACTAGAGAGGAAAAAGGAGGTTGAGCTTGCTAATGAGCTTTCATTGAATGAACAATTTTCCTCAAGACTTGAAGCCCTACCAAAGAAAAAGGAGAAGTACAAGATTAAAATCCTTGCTGATGTATCTCTCTAAGCCTCCCAAACATGATCATCAAGACAAAATCCATTTTTGGCATCTTTTTGCATTTTTGATTTTTTGACTGTTCGGCCAGTAGAAACAAGGGCCAAATGCGTAGTGCCACTGGCGCTGCACTATTTTTTGGGGCACTCAATTGAGTAGAGGTTTACATTTTCATAATCCTCATGGAAATTAAATAACCCACTGAAAATTTCAGCTCATTTGGAGCAAAACTGGTCCTCCAAAAGTGCCAAAAACCACCTAAAAATCTCCTTTCTGCCCTATTTTCAGCACTGGCACTGCGCCCTGAGCAGTATTGGGAGAATGGGTTTTTGACTAGGAAAATGGGCACCAAATTGGAAAATAAAGGCATATTTTGAAACTAGATAGGACATGATTTCCAATGAGCTATCATGGAGCTCATTTGGACACCGGAAAGGCCTCCAAATATCAGCTGCAAAAGAGGCAATTTTTCCAGATTTGGCAATGCGCCCTTGCACCTTGGCACTACGCCCTTGCCTGAAAGCCAAAAAAAGGCACAATAAGTTATTAAAAATATATTTTTCAAGGCTTGAAGGACAACTATCTACAAATTTAGCTTATAATTTATGTTAGAAGTTATTTTTGTAATGAATGAGGCTCTGATATTTTTCCTTGGGCCTTGCATGGTCTCAAAGGTCAAAATGCCTTAAATATGTAATAAATGACTTCTAAAACCCAAAATAGCGTTTCCACCTCCTCATTTTCAAGTTAAATACTGCATGGACGCTTCATGTTGGTGGGTTGGTTGATGGTTGAGCTCAATATCATAGACTTGGAGTTGAGAAGAAATTCGCTTTGGAGTTTTGTGAATGCTTTGATTTGAATGGCAATGGAGCAAGCAAATTTGAAGGATTCATGAACATGGTTAATGGTGATTTATTTCTAATTTATTACTTGTCTTATTATGTTTTGATATTGTTTCATCTTTTCTCATACAATAGAACAGAAATTTTAGGTTAAGACATGTTTTTTAGAGGCACCTTAACTTTGTCTGCTTTCTATTGCTTAGATGTTTTCCTCTACTAGGTTTTCTTGAAGAAATTAGGAGTTCCTTGTTTCTCCATGTTCATATAGTTTGTTTCCTTGAGATTAAATCAGTAGAGTAGGGCTAAAGAAGTTTATGGTTTTCCCTGTCCTTTGGTTTTACTTGAAATGTTGCTCTCAAGGCTTTATTTGAAGTTGACTAATTAGGGTTTAGGCTAAAGAAGTTTATGGTTTGCCCTATCCTTTATTATATCTTGAAATGGTTACTTTGAAGGTCTTACAGGTTGATTAAGGAATTTAAGAGTTCCCTTCTCTTTGATCATTAATTATGTATCATCTTGCATGTTTTATTTCTCTGAAGGTAGATAGCTAGAAAATTTAGGAGTTCCCTACTCTCTAGGGTTTGCTGGATAGGTTTTTTTAAGTCTACTTGATCGAGCTAGGTCAAAGAGGTTTATGGTGCACCCTGTCCTTTGATTATTTCTTGTTGCATAGTACTCTTATAGACTCTTCTTGTTATAGTTTATGTTAAAGGATTCTTAACTGCCCTTTAAACCTACTAATCTCACAATTTAATGTTCACTTCACTCACATAAGCTTTGAAGGTCCATTTGGATTTGTTAACTTGCCCTCTGAAACACCCTTGACCTATTGTTTTACTTTTCAATACCTTTTGCAGACTCCATAGCCTAATGGTTTAAACCTCTCTTACTCTATATGTTCTGCTTGAAAAGCAACCCAACCAAAAAAAACAAACAAACCTTATCATTATAACTACCCTAAAATCAATCAAGTTACATATTTTAAACAAATATAGAGAGAGCCTTCTCTGAGTCCAGGAAGACTAGGTCCTAGGGCTCCAAAGTTGGTTTGATGTTACCCTTGTTCAATTTGGTCTTGCCAATTTGAAAAAATATAGGGACCTATCACAAAGCAGCCTAACAAGCCATTGTTTAATGATTGTGTAAAGGCCACATTATCTAAGGTGATGTGACTGGTCTTTGTGGATTTTTAGGATGAATTATAGCCTTAGGGAGTTGAACCCAAGTACGAGTAGAAAAGAGCAGATGTGTGGAATGGTATGGTGTGAACAAATAGTTTGAAGGCAACCTATGTATATAGATCATTGTGAAGTTAAGAATTTGTAAGTAGGATGTGCCAAAATCCATAGATCAATCATCTTTGTTGACTAATGAGAGGGAAAAATTGTATTCCCTAAAGACCTTATGATAATCATCTTTTAGGCAGTAAAATTGTTGTATGAAGGCAACTTAAGAATACCTTATGTACAATGATCATTGGAGGAGTTAATGGAATGTTAGGAGGTTTATATTTGGATTCCCTAAGTACATTGTATGCAGGGGGACATTCAATGTTAATTGGGGTATGCTTGGAAGACCTTATGACAAGATCTTGGAGTAGCTAAAATATTGTGTGAAGGAAACTGATTTCTATTCACAAAAAAAGTTATGAACAATGTTTTTCATGGGCATGTATACAATAGGTAGCTATACTTATCTACTATGAGAATTTAGTTTGTAGAAGACCCTAAGAGATAGTGATCTTGGAGTTGCAATAGAGTAGCTTGTGGGGAGTTTGATGAGCCTATGTTCAGTCACCCATGGAGCAACAGGAGGATTGATGGTGGTAGATTAGACGACTAGAGATGCAAGCATTTTTAGGTTGCAGAAGTTGCAGTGATCATCATAAGAGGAGGAAAAGTGCCTACCAGATGCGTTCAAGGTATGTGGATTGAAAGGGTTGGTGTGAACGTTCCTTCAACAAGTAGGTCAAGTGTGCTTTGTTTAGGGATAGATTAGTTGTCATAGTTGTTGACACCAAGCCCTATTTGTGTCCTTGTATCAGGGATGTATGTAAAGGCCATGATCCTTGGTCCAGGAGTCCTATCTTTGTTGTATTCAGGTATGTAATATAACAATTTTTGGATTAAATATTGTCTTTGCACAATATTGATTCACTTCGATGTATTTTCCACTATGGAAAGTGCTAGTGTTGTGGAAAAATAAACATGGTATTAGAGTTAATTTGAAGGGACAATGGATAACAGTGTGTGTTGGGAGCAGTGTGACCCATTGAAGGTTGTGTAGACTTAGAGGGAATCTAGATTCAAAGGGAGATGCCCTATAGAAGTTATAATCTTGGAGTTCTGATGAGTTTGAGGAAAATACACTACCGATATGAGTTTAGTTCATTCTACAAGGTATGTTGTAGTGGTGAATGCCAAAAAATAGGCTAGCATCATTGACGATGATGGTTACTTCCAAGTAATGGAAGCACCCCCCTCACAAAGAGGGAGTGTTGATTTGTGTAGCTTGGGAGGTACTCCCACAACCATAGGGTACTGGGTTTGGGAAAATTTGAACCACAAGGGATTTGTGGGAAAGTGTACCCAAGCGGTGGGGTTTTGGACCCAAGCAAGGGGTTTGATACCTAGAAAGAAATTATTATTAATTCCTAAGGTCGAGAGGACAAAAATCATATATCTAGTGAGTTCCTAAGTGACCAAAGGGAAAATTATTTAAAGAGGCATAAGGAAGAGGACTAATAAATCAATGAGAGGAAGCTCATTAAGTGTGGAGGCTATAAATATGTAGCCCTAGAAGGAGTTGAATTACAAGGCCAAGTTGGGTTGCAAGTAAGGTCGAGATCTGATCCTTAAGGGAAACGATATCTCAAGAGGAGACTTATCCAAGGTGAATATATCTCCCTCAAGGAACCACAATAAGAAGGGATATGAATTCTTGCACAAATCAGAGTTTTTCTAGCTCAAGGAAGGGATTTTGTTTAGATCTGGGAAGCTGAGTTTAGTGGAGAAAGGTCTCAACTAGTCTGATTGTTTGCTATGTGGAGGATGGTAGGGCCACAAGTTTGTTGGAGTATGTTAGAGCCTATAATATTCCAAGAAAGGAAGCCTTAATGCCTGGTTTCATGTGGATAAGAGGTTATAAAAATCTTAGGCTATAACAGAGGTGTAAAAGGGGATAATAGGGCTGCCACAGTGAGATCTAGGGTTACCACAGGTTTGGAATATGACCTGAGTCTGAGGGTAGGCCAAAGGTAAAGAAAGGAATATGGTAGGGTTGTGTATGGGTTAATGCCTAAAAAGATAATTTTTAGTTAGATGATATTTCCTAGGTGTTTAGGATAGAGGTTTATGTGCCCTATTTAGGTTTGTTCTATGCATACAAAACCACGTGAAGTCTACTAAGGAAATATTTGTAATCTACTTGGTTTTTTGCATGGAAGAGAGGGTGTCGAGTCATCCAAAGGAGCATAACAAGCCAATGTTTAATGACTAGGTAAAGGTCCCAGTGTCTAAGGTGATGTCATTGGTATTTGTAGGTTTTTAGGCTGAAGTATAACCTCAAGTAGTTGAACCCAAGTGCGAGCAAAAAAAATAATGTGTGGATTGGTATTGTGTGAACAAACAATTTAAATACAACCTATGTAAAAATATCTGTGTGGGGTTAAGGAGTTGTAAATGGTCTATTCCATAATACCTAGATCAGTAATATTTGTGGACTAATACGAGGGAAAAATTGTATTCCCTAAATACCTTATTAAATTCATCTTTGAGGTAGAAAAATGATTGTATAAAGGCAACTAAAGAAGACCTCATGTACAGTGATAATTGGAGGAGTTAATGGATTATTAGGAGGCTGCTATTTGGATTCCCTAAGTACATTGTATGCAGGAGGACAATAAGTTTTAATAGGGTTGTGCTTGGAAGACCTTATGACAATGATCTTGGAGAAACTAAGACATTGAGTGAAGGAAATTAAGTTTTTCTCGCAAACAAAGTTGTAAACAATGTTTCTAGTGGGCATGTATACAGTGGGCAGATGCACTTATCTATTGTGATAATCCAATTTGTATAAGACCCTAATAATGTGATCCTTTAGAGAAGCATAGTACATTGTTAGTGGGTATCTTGGATGTCCTAAAGAGCAGTGATATTGGAGGATCCATATCATTGCTAGAGGGAAGCTTGGTGAAGACCCTAAGAGTTGAAAATCTTATAGTTGTAAGAGAGAAACTAGTGGGAAGTTTGATGAGCCTATGTCCAGACACTCTTAGAATAGTAGGAGGATTGATAGTGAAAAATTATAAGGTTGGAGATGAAAGAATTTTGAGGTCTTAGAAGTTGTAGTGATCAGCAGAAAAGCAGGCAAAGTACATGTCATGTGTGTTCAAGGTACGTGGATTTATAGGGATAGTGTGAATGTTCCTTCAACAAGTAGGTCAAGTGTACTTTGTTCATGGACAGATTGGTTTTCATAGTTGTTGACATCAATCCCTAGTTGTGTCATTTTATCACGCTTATATGTAATGGCCATGATCCTTGGTCCAGGAGCCCTACTTTTGTTGTATTAAGGTTTGTAATATAACAATTTTGGGTTAAAAATTGTATTTTGGATGATATTAGTTAACTGTTGTGTATTTTCCACTGTGGAAATTGCTTGGGTTGTGGCATTTGAGTGTTTTTGTGATCATGATCGTATACTTAACCTGATTCTTAAGTGTCATGGACAAATCAACAGTATTTATGATAGTTTGGTTTCCCATCCCTATTCACACAATTTATTCTCCACCCCATATTTTTATTAATACTCCATAATTATGTTGACTCCTTTAAAACATCATTTTGTTCATTCCTCCCCCCACCCCCCCCATGGTCATTGAGTTATGGTCACAAATCCATTTTGAAGAAAAAAATGTGATGTATCTCATTAATACATTTCCCTCCTACTCTCATGCATAAAGGGGCATCTATTATGTAACACCCATGGATAAATTCTCGAGTTGTAAACAATATGTACGTATGATATTTAAGCTAATGAGTTGGTGCATGTGAAATGGATTAGCAAGCCAGATTATATTGAGGCTTGCATGCTTGTATGTATGTAAATGTGTAAGGTCATTGGGTCAGAGTACTTACAAGTATTAAGGCTACAGTGCCTGTGTGTTCAAGTAAAAGAGCCTATGTGGTAAAATGCCAGTGAGACTATGATGCAAGAGCATCAAGGGCGTTTTTTATTTTGTAAATATGTTAAAAGGGGGTGTGATAATTTTTAATATTTTATTAATTAATTTGAATAAAATAGGAGAAGGTGAGGATTTTTGTAAATATCTTTTTATTTAATAAAAGGATATGAGGGAATTTAATTAGTTGAAGGATTTTAGGGATAAAGATCTATCCTTTAGGGATGTTGAGAGATTTAGGGGTTTGTTGAGGAATTGAAGGGATTGAGCATTTAATTTAATGATTATTTTAAATTGTATAAATAGGAGGGGGTTTTGAGAGAAAAAGACATGGAGATTGTGAGAGAGTGTGAGATTGAGAGTAGGCTTAAACAGCAAGGTTGTAAGCCTTCAACAATTGTAAAAGGCCACGGAATTGAAATATCTGGCCAGAAAAAGTTGTAAGTCATTGTTTTGTTTCAGTTTATATACATTGATTGGTTGTGCAATTATATATATTTCTGGTTAAATGGTTGAGGTATTGATTGTTAAAAAATCGACCAAAGGAAGCCTGCAATAAGAGAAATTGTGATATCGATTTATATGTCCAAGCTAAAAGGATTGATATTTATATAAAAATTGTTATTGGTGCATGAGTTTATGAATGGTTGTCAAGAAAGAAAGAGAAGAGCGCCAGCAAACGGTGAAACCCGTTATGCATCATCAAGGAGCATAAAAGATGTTAAATCTCTGCGTAAGGGATTATTTTAACATATTTTAAGTCTGCAGCTTGGTATGAATTTTTGTTCTGTCAGGCTTATGTAATTATGAGTATTATCGATAGCAGAAATTGTTATTATTAGTGCGTTGAAGCCACAGGTAAGGTCGATTGCAGAAAGTACTATTGGTTGAGTGCGTTCTGAATAGAATTAAAGATATACACAGTCTTGATTCGTGTGAAATTGGGTTTGCTGAAGCATTAATTTACATATTTGTTAGAATGACATTGTGACATTGTTAGAATCGATATCATAGAATATGGACTGGCAGCGTGGTGGTTTGTACAGAATTAAATGGCAAAGACGTGGAAGAAATGCCAGAAGGGCGTTTGACTGAACAACCAATGATTGAATGTGCAATCAATTTCTGGTAAATCGATGAAGCATATGTCAATCTACAGTTTATTGGACGTGTTGAATGAAGCGTAGGCTTGATTTCAAATCAGTGGTAACGTGTGCAGTGGAATTATCCAGGTAATTCGATTCACTTACTCCGCGGCATTTGTTAATGTAAAAACAATGTGTTTTCAGAACTGTGTGGATCAATTTGTGAACAAATTAGTATGTAATTTCTTGTAATGAAAATTGAGGAAAATTCTGCATACACCTTCCACATAAGTGTGTTTGAATATCATTCAGTGTAGAATTGAATTAAGAGTACAATCTAATGTAAATCCAGTAAATGAGGCGGCGTTGGCCAGAATCGAAAGTGCTGATGACATGCCATCAAATGAAGTATTCGATTAAGTAAGCTGACCAGGTGTGATATGATGGCAGAGGTTGAAACTGAGTATGCTGCGAATCATAATTAAATTATGTGAATGTGTCAAGAGATGAATTGAAGTTTATTTTGTATAAAGCCGCTACACAAAGAATCGAGGCGAAATTGGGAAAAACGAATGCAGGTTGTGTGGGCCAGATTGTCCATAGAGAAGGCAAGTAAATTACAAGAGCGTGGATTGATGCAAGCTCATTTAAAAAAAAATGATACACATTGTATAATGATTAAAAGGGCGCATTTGAATTTTGATTGAGAAATCCGATTTTAAAAAGGTGCATGTGTAAGATTTGGCTTTATGATTGAATGATGGGTATGAAAGTTTGTAAACATGGATTGGAGTTATACTTTTGCATAAATTTTTATTTGAAGATTTGAGTTTGGGCTTCATAATAGAACCTTGTATGAGTTTCAAAGCCAATAGAGAAATTATGAAGACATGTTATTAACTTCCTCTTATGAGAATATGGGTTTGAGAACATATGTTGAAGAACGATCGCATGCATTGGTAAAGTGTGAATTTGCCAGTGATTGAGTAATTTGATTTGTGTAAATGCTGAGAGAATTCTTATATGCACAGAGTTTTAAAGATCCTGGGTATTGCAAGCTCTAGGCTTGCGTCATACTAGTAGACATAACATGTAAATATACTGATGCTAACACTATAACACCACAACTATGGAATGGGGGAGGAAAATAACATGGGGAGCTAGGACTCCATGACAAGAAAAGTGAATTGACATATTATAATATTATAATACATCATTAAAACATAAATTAAGGAGCATCATGCCTATAAAAAGGTGGTTCCCCTATTTAGTTGGATTTGGATCAGTAGGGACAAAGTCCCTATGTGAGGGACTAGAGGTACCTGGAAACCATTGAAAGTAGTAGGAACTCATGGAAGCCATAGGGCTCTAAAACATCCCTAGCTTGCCCAAGTTGGAAACCTTGGAGGTAGTGGCATAGATCGAGGATTTGGGAGGGCATAAAAGGGGGTGCACTACTTGAGTGTGGGGGCTGATGGAGGATGTGAGCTTGTTGGTTGGAGGTTTCTAGCATTTGGCACCTTGGAATTGTTTTTGTTCAATATTGGATACACAGATGGCTTCATAAGTTAATCCCACAGTGGATTCATGGCTCCAACTTGGGGGTAACCAACTAGTAAAAGAGATAAAGCAATACAATTTATAACTAGATGGCACGTCTCTATTAATTTTATCATATGAGTACTCAAAAATATTTATGTTATCTATGGTTACCATGCATGTTGATATGTTTATTTGGTCATGTTATATTTATGTTGTGCTATTACGGTATTGGTAACACTATGAATGGAATTAACAAGGTAGCTAGGGGATGTCATAAGTGGTATCAAGCCTGGAGAGTCAAAAGCATAGCACAAAGGTGAAAATATTAGTATCCCTACTAGAATTTTTTGATTAAGTGCAAGAAACAAATTTGGTTTCATGGAATTTTATGATAAAAGGAAAATATTTTACATAGATGCATTTTTGGTAGAGAAGGGCCTCTACTTAAACCCAAAACCCCTAAGGGAAATGATTCTAGAATAATATTCATTCTCTAATTGCACTTATCAACCACAGGGACGAAGCCACATCACGTTTTCCCGCATTATCTTATCTTATGTGCATTCAACAGTTGTGGAGAAGGTATATGATAAGAATAATTGATAATTAAATATTCATTTGATGTGTTTGTGGAAAGCACCTTGGAAGATAAGTGTACCACAGGAGCAAATAGAGAATGTTCATTATATGTTTTCCGAAATTTGTCAACTTGGATAGTGATAATTTTTTTAATATGGATGAATTGGGTTTGTAAATGCAAGAAGATTCACGAAGAAATTAGTAGGTGAGTATTTCAGTCTGGTATTTATGTGTGCACTACTCTTATATATTTGTATGGAAATTTTGGTTTCTTGAAGGACACATCCAATGTGTTTGAAAAAAAATTATGCATGAAGCATCATTCCCTGGAATGACTGATTGATTGGTTCTAGTATTTCAAAAGAAAATAATTAACGAGTTACGCTTCCTTGAAGGAAATGAACTTATGGTCTAATGATAAAGTACATAAATAGCTGGACATAGGTCTCAAGTTCCATTCTTGCTAGTGATAGTGACACTCTTATGGTATCTCATAATTGTTGGATATTTTACTGAGAGGATCATTTGTGTCCACTATCAGCTATATTACCATGTAATCACACCCAGTGACACCAAGCGATAAATAAATTAAATCTAAACACAACCAAATTTGAATTATTATAAGGGCCTCACTATAAACATAATAAAACATCAGTTGATTATTCCATGGGAGAGAATGAGACAAAATATGTAGAATAGGAAGACAAAGGAAATGTTATTCAAATTCAACATGATGAAGGGTCTATATCAATTGTGTCAAACACATTATTAGAGGAGAAACATCAATTTAAAATAATTTCAAACAACAAGGAGAAAATGAATCATGTAGCCAAGGAAGGTCATCAAAGTAGATTCAATCCAATTCCCAATGTATTTGAATTGATCCCTAGAAGTGACTTTGAATAACTTAAAGTTGAGGGTCCCGGGCAAAAAAGGGAAGAATATCACCATCCTATCCAAATGGTGAGTACAACATGAGGAACATGAAGAGGAAGGGACTCCATTGGCTTCCCATAAGGAGGAAGTACTTCAATCACATGAGACTGATCCAAATATGGTAGAGAAGGAAAATCATATAGTAATCTCACTTCCTAAAGTATCCATGAAGCATGAAAATTTGTAGAATAAAATCATTATTAGTTCAGCAGTATTTGAAGATGGATCCATTCTTATAGTCTGAAGTGATATTAGGGTAAATGAACAAGTGTATTCCAATCCTCCAAGTATAAAATAAATTCAGTTACTATGACCCACAAACCTTAGCATATTTGATACCTTTCAGGTTGTATGTTTTGTTTACATGACACATAAAAGCCTCGAGGGACTGAAACCCTGAACTAGAAACAGAAATTGGAAGATTTGTGTTTGATATGCAGTCAATGTGTTATCAAGGCATTTTTCATGACCAGGTTAATCAAGGTATTTCCAGTCTTGGGAAGAATCAATGTATCATGCTCATGAATTGCCTTACTTCCTTTGTGGACTTAAAATCATAATCTTGCACAATCAGATACCATACGAGATTCTTCATCCAAACTAGAAAATGTTGATACTCTTCTTTAGATAACTAAAGGTTATTACAATGATTATTACATAGAAGGATGCATCATTATGATGGATAAGTCCCTCTCTCCCAAGCCTTTGGGGGAAACTACACCAAAAAGGCTCACATGTCTTCACACACCATCTTGATACAAGCTTGTTTGAAAAATTCATTAGTGGCATTTTGTTTCTATAAATTCTGCAAATAGATCAATACTGAATCATAATGAAATTTGATGAAGACCAATCATATATGTTCTCTGGGACCCTGGAAAATTCATAAATGTGTTGTGGTGATGAGATGTCTAAATTTGTCTCTTGGGTTACAAAAATAATAACAAAGGTTCCTACAAGGTTCAAGATCCAATATATGGAATTTATTGACAACTACTGAAATAGACATTTCATTAATGAAATAGCTACAATGTATACCTTTCATGTGTCAAACAGAAAACCTTCTACCTCAATTCTCAAAACAATTTTGCAGCAGTAGGGACAATGGAAGAAAGTATGACTTTTTTGGGCTAATTTTGGTGCCCACTGGATGTTTACAAATGGATAAACCATCATTATGTTATGTAGATTTTACGATTGTGGAAAAATGTGAATTCCCTAACCTAGTGGACGATTTAAAACAAGAGAAGACAAATAACATAAATTTTTCCTTAGAGTAAATAGAGTATGGGAATGAATCCTACCTCGACTTTGTAGTAAGCTTCCCTTTCCTCCTAACTTGTAAGCTCCAATTGTAGCTCCAAGTGTTATAATTAGAACATGCACACACAACTAAAATAAGAAAAGGATCCACAACATCCACGTAGTATAATCTAACATCTCTATTCAATGAATCAACATGGAATTGAAATACATGAGTGCAAACATAACACAACAAATATAAAAAAACAACATAATATTTGTATTAATATAAATAGGAGAGAGTTTACAACCATAAATAGTTGTTGACCGTTTAGGGGAATTTTGAGGTCTAAAATGGGCCTCCTAAGGAATTTATAAAATAATAGTGGAAATAACAAAATAATATATGATTACATCATCAAATTTTAGAGGGAAAAAGAAAAAACTACTTTTTCAACTTGTATTTTCAACTTATCTCCCAAAGTTTTTACTCAAATTTCGAGCGGGAGCACTCGTTGGATGAAAAATTTAATTCCTCATCCAAGGAATACCCATGTTGCATACTTTCGATGGACCTTGCTACACGAAAATGAGAAATACATGAAAAATGTGATTGCAATCACGTTTTTTAATGTATTTCTCTTTTTTCGTGTAGCAGAGTCCATCCCAAGTATGCAACACGGGTACTTCTTGGATGAGTAATTAAATTTTGCATCGAATGAGTACTCCCACTCGAAATTTGAGGAAAAATTTTGGGAGATAAGCTGAAAATACGAGTTGAAAAAGTAGTTTTATTATTTTATTATTTTTTAATATTTTTACCTTTTTACTTAAAAAATGGTGAATCATCCCCCATGGTTGACATCATCATCTTGAATCCTATTGGTTCTTATAAAGTTTATTTTGGTTGTACATTTTTATTAGGAGGCCCATTTTAGACCTCAAAATTCCCATAATAGACTTTGTATGTGTCTCCCCAAGTTGAGTTGTCCTTCCTTGTCACAAAGCACACCTCAATATCAACCTTAATACATGAATATGATGACTCCTTTAGGTTCAAAGTAGCAACATAAGGGCACTATAAATATCTAAAAGCCAACCCTGATGTTATGGATGGCAGTAAATTTTTAGGAGAAGAGTGGTAGTTTAGGATTTACCATTATGGGCTTGAGATCCACATATGATGGGAGCATGAGCTCAAGGGATAAGAGGTGAAGTCTCCAAGATAGTATCATATAGGATTTGAGCTTTTTATCCATGGTAAATAGTTAAAACAACATTGAAAGTTTCTAGAAGAGGAAGCTTCAAAAATATTTTTAATTTTCATGAATTTCTAGAATCAACGCACCTACAAAAGGGAGCAAAATTACTCACCAACGTAGGTGGACAAGGAAGCAACATGCATTGAATTTAGGTGGCCAAAGAGGAAAGGTGTGTTGGTGCTAAAAACAATTTTTTTGAGCAATTTCTCCCAGGAACTCAGACGTTTTGGAGAGATCATGCTTATGGATTTTTGAAGGAATGATGAAAAAAAGTTCATGGATATTAAATGATTCAGTTTGTAGGCCTATTGACCATATGTGAGAAAATGGCCTATAACATATTGCCCCCCTAAAGTACAAAGTCAAAAGAAGTGACTAATGACAGGAGTACTTTACCTTGTGACAAGTATGGATCAAGAAAAATTGGTCGAGATCATTATCTATTACAATACATTTGTTATGATGATATTATTGTTGAGGGAGGCATACTTATGCTCATCATATAAGCCAATATTACATGTAAAATGATCAAGAAGTATCATCCATTGATGACAAAGAGTGGGTCGATGCTTGGATGAATGTCTAAATTATCATAAACATCATACTTTATAATCTTGTTTTAATCCTAAAATTGTAGCGAGGATGGATGGAATGATATCCAAGGTATTCTATCTCGTTCACTCAATCACCTAATGTAAGATTCTAATCATGTGAATAAATGAGCTAAAGTCGAACATGGTAGACACCATTTGATTACTAGCCAATGATGTAAGCCACTAACAGACGCAAGAGAAACCACCGATCATGTTAATGGATCTCAAGGTACCATATTACAATATATATGGTGTGAATGAATGAGTTGAAGTCGAACACCACACAAAATATTTTGATCGAAGGCCGATGAAGAAAACTTGTCACCAAGAGTGAGGAAACTTACCATTTATGTATGCAATCCCCAACATATCGAAGGGAGTTTCTAAGTCAAATTCCTAGATAATGAGATAATGTTAACAGGAAGCAACCCGTTGCAGGAGGGCCTTGATGTATCCCCAAACAATGACACGAAATGGGTACCAAGATTTGAGATAGAATGATGTTGATGTAGAGCTTATACAATAACAATAAACATGAATAAAGGCTTAAGAGTATCATAGCAGATATCAACTAAAGGACTTCTCTCGAACATATCGATGACACTTTATGGAGTTGGAAACATTGACCCAAAACCAATTATGAAGGCTTTGATATGGTGTGATGAACTAAAGAAGAAAATAGATTTCCCAACCCAACAATCACAAATATGAAGTGAAAGAGTGTCATGTTTAAGAGTGACTCATTGCCATTAATAGGTCTAGTATCCTATTTTCCCAATTTCCTAACCATTTCTGGTCAGTACCTCTTTATTTTTTATAAGCTTGAGGAGGATAGCATATGCTTGATCTATAATTTCATCCTTTGAATGAATCCCTCTAAGTAATTTTAATGAACCCTATGAAGAAGCGGTTTGGTCTTGTCATGTTCGATGAGTCCAACGTTGTTTGATGCTTTTAGGAGTCCAGTGGAGGTGCAACTCAGCTTAATTTTCATGTTTAGAGAGTTTGAAAAATAGGCAAAAAAGAAAACTCTAAAGGTTCCTTTTCATAAAATTGTCTCTTGAATCTGAAAAGGTAGAAAATGATACTCAAGAAAACCTCTTAGCCATGTTCGACTAAGGTATTCCTTTTTCGTAAATACTCTATCTTAGTTCGGAAAAGGGTTAAACTTATATTGAGTAGATGCATTTTCATTTAATTTAACAATTTCGAAAAGACAGGTTCTCAAAATTATTTTCATGTTTAGGGAGTCTGAAAAGAGCTGAAAGAGGACTCTCCTTGAGGAATGAGTGGTATAAATGGTATCAATTGGTTTCATTCATGATGGAATTGCTCAGAACACGCAAAGTTCAAGATTTTGGCTAATAAAACCACTCATTGTAGTGGTTCCCCGGGCAAGGGTAAAAAAACCAAGTGAAAGTGTATGATCAATCAAGCAGATGGTGACAATAGAATGAGAAAACCAAGGTTCGTCTCACAAAAACATGCTGAGAAAATGGAAATAGTGAGAGGTAAAGTATGGAATAGGTTTCATTTTTATACAATATTGAAACATGGAAAACTATGCTTGAAATTGGTTTCATTTTTACACAAGCTTGAAATGGAGCAAAACTATGCTTGAAATAAGTTTGCATGCCCCCATCATAATGACCAATTCTAGGAAAATTACCCCCAAGCTTCATTTCATTCACCTAATTAGATTTTTGGTTACTAATAGGTGGAAAAAATGAAGGTTTATTAATTATATCAAGTGAAAGACTCAACTGGGAATTTACGAGATCTAATCAAAGACTTGAATTGGAAGGGGATATGTTTCATTTTTTAACGAGCTTGAAACAAGACAAGGAACTCTGTTCATGGGAACCTTGCTTAATTTTTTAACGAGCTTGAAAAAAGAAAAGGAACTCTTCTCATGGGAACTTTGTCTCATTTTTTAACGAGCTTGACACAAGAAAAAGAACTTTACTCCATTTTTTTTTAGGAAAAAAAGATACTCTTTTTATTAATAGAAATAGGAGAGAGTTTACAACCATAAATAGTAGTTGATTTTTTAGATGTCTCCCCAAGTTGACTTATCCTTCCTTGTCACAAGTCACACCTCAATATCAACACTAATGCATGAATATCATGACTCCTTTAGGTTGAAGGAAACAACAGAAGGGCACTACAATATCCAAAATCCAACCCTGATGTTATGGATGATAGTGAATTTATAGGGGAAGCGTTGTAGTTTAGGATTTTACCATTATGGGCTTGAGATCCACATATGATGGGAGGATGAACTCAAGGGATAAGAGTTGAAGTCTCCAAGATAGGATCATATAGGATTCAAGCTCTTTATCCATGGTAAATAGTTAAAACAACCTCGAAGCTTCTAGAAGAGGAAGCTTCAAAATTATTTTTAATTTCCCGGATTTGTAGAAAAAAACACACCTGCAGAAGGGAGAAACATGTGCTAACCAACACATGTGGATAAGGAAGAAACTTGTGTTGAATGAAATTTTCCAAAGAGGAAAGGTGTTTTGGGGCTAAAAACCGTGTTTTTGAGCAATTTGTCCCAGAAATTCAAACTTTTTGGAGAGTTCATGGTTAGGGCTTTATGAAGGGATGATGAAAAAATGTTCATGGATATTAATTGATCTAGTTTGCAGGCCTATTGACCATATGTGACAAAATTTCCTATAACAATTGTATGAAACATTGCAGATAGCTAACTTTCCTGCACAAGTTCTTAACGGAAGTTTATTTTGTCTTAAAATTTTAGATGGTAATTTTGAAATTGTACTACATATTTTAGCTGCTCCCATTTTTCTTGATTGGGAAACCACAATATCATATAAATTAGTTCTAAGAAGTAACTCATTGGATATGGGAGAGATTTGTTGAAACTTTTGATAAGATTGACACTGGTTCAACACATTATAAATGGAAGATCATAGATGAAATCAGTATCCAATAGGATGATAAAGGAAACACTCTTGATAATGCATAGGAACAATATGGCATTAGATTGGGTTTTGTAAAATCAGTGCAGGTTTTTAAAAGAAAAATTACATCCTTTATGGGTTAAATTTTATGCCAATCGTGTGTTTTCCCAACCTTTTCTTCAAGAAGAGATGAAACCTTTATGATTATAGTTTTGACACAACTTGGGATCAAAGAGAAGTGAGAACCAATGTATAATGGAATTTCCATATTATGATTATTCTAGATTCCTCGAAATTCTTCTATGAGTTCAATTTCTTGGTCATTGAAATTAGTCAGATAAGGAATTAACCATTTTGGAACCATTTCAAGTGACTTGAGGAACAATGAAAAACTATGGTTTGTTCAAAGAAGAGGAACAAAGGTCGAACTTATGATTAGAGGTTGTGTTCTAAGTTGGATTGTTGGGAAAAATGGTACCAAGGAAGTGTTTCCTAGGTTTATTCTTTTGGTTTGGGAATACACTTAATATATGTTTGTCTAAGTAACATTATGAGATTATTAATGTCAACAGGGACTAAAGCATTCTTTTATGTGGAGTTGTGCCATGTATTTTAAATTATTAAATTCAAATGTGTCTAAAAGTGACTTTATGGGTAAATGTACTAAGGTTCACTTTAATATTAAATTTACTTATGTTTTATAAGTTACTTTATTAGAAAAGTGACCATCATGCAAAATAACATTAAAAGTACTAGGAATTCTTTTTAAAATAACGAGGCCACATGTATGGGGGGTCAAGTGGAGAATTTATCCTAGCCATTCATCTAATGGCTTTGAGATTAAATATCATCCATTAGATCCTAAGGATAGAGTTTCCATCCTTTTCAAAGTGACAAAAGGGAAAAAGGATGCATTATTCTAATACTAATGACTTATTTGCAAAGGAAAGAGGAGAATGAGAGAGGAAAGGATAGGAGCTCAAGTATGCTCAAGGAGGCTCAAAGAATCAAGGAGAGAAAATGCACAACAAGAAGGAGGGATTTTTCAGTTTTGTAGCAGATAAATTCAGGCATGTAGTCCTAAGAATCTGTGATAGGTTCCAAACAAATATTTGTGGAGGTTCCAGGCTAATATTAAGAAGGTTTGTCAGCCAAATATTATGGGGTTTATAGGAATAATCTTAAATTTTTTTTAGGTCGAGTTATCAATTCTAAATTATGTGTTGGTGTGGTAATTTTGAGTGATTCTCAGTAATTTTCTCATGGAGGAGAAGGGAAACTCATACCATTTAAATACTGCCACAGTAATTATTCCCTGGCCGCATTTAAGGAGGTTTGTTGGTGACACAAAAGCATACAATTTGAGGCAGAGAAGGGGCATTTGACACCAGAATTAAGGCTAACAACAAAGGAAGGAAGTTATGAACATATGTCACTTCTGGGTATATATTTGACAGTGATTCTAAGCTTCTAGAATTGGAGCAGATGCCTTTAGCTCGAATCTCAAGGAGCTT